>CAWUFW010020149.1:0-161043 GCA_963921515.1 Calotriton arnoldi
GCCAGAGCAGGGGCAGGTAGCCCCTGAGCCGGTTTGAACTGGTGTATGCACAGAGGAGCCTCCTGCTCCCCCAGTGCAGGACTTCAAAGCACTCTAGGAGTGCACCCACCCAGCCCCAATACACTAAACCCTGTCTGGGAGGTGGTCACACCCCCCGTGACAGGATACCTATTGTTGGGCCTCCTCCACTGCGAGTTTTGGTCATCAGCAGGAGGGCAGCCCAGTGTCTGTGACTGGTGGCATCCATTTTGTGATGCCAGGGCTCTTCAGGATTCTACCGCGTTTCCACAGTAGGTACATGTCTATCCCTCTAGAAGGGTGGGATCATACTCCCACACCAGTTACTGGTGTGGGGGTATGATTCCAAAGTGTTTGACACCAAACACGACATGTTTTGATGCAGCCATTCCAAAATTAGCATTAACCGCGAGGTTATAATGCACTTAAGAGTATATGGTTTGACCGCATTCACAAACAGCCCCAGAGAATGGACCCTGAGAGCTGCAGAGGGACCCTGCTCAGGCAGAGGCACCCTCTCACATAGAAACTAAGCACCCTGCCCTCAGGATTGATAGGGCCTGCCTTAGGGGTGACTGATAGTTTTAAATGTGTGTGCAGGAGAGATATAGGGAACCTATATCTCAGTGAGGAGTGCTAGCACCTCCTCACCTAGGCTGCAGTAGCAGGCCTGTGGTGTCAGATTTAGTCTGCTTCACAGGGGTGGCATAATACATGCTTCAGCCCCTGGTAGGCCTGTGAAGTACCTATGCCCTTGGTACCTAAGGTACCATATACTAGGGACTCATAAGGTACCACAGTATCCAATCACTAGTGCACCTAGAGTGCACTCCAAGTCGTTTAGAGAGAACAGAGAGGCTGGGGCCCTGATTGGCAGGGTCCCAGCCAGACTATAGCCAGAAACCAGTGTAAACATCAGAAAAAAAGTGGGGGCAACATAAGAGGCAGATCCTACTCTCCTACACACATGTACCACTGAGACATCCATTCACTCACCAACACACCCATACACACACTCACCCACTGATACAGCCCTTCACAGATGCACTCTTGAACCCATACACCCAGTGAATCACCTACTCACACATCTATGCACAGAGTCACACACCCCCCACCCACCCACAGAGACACTCAGGCACCCATACAGATTCTCAGACAACCAATCAATAACCCATATAGACACTCATGTAGCTACTCACCAACCCATGCAGCCGCTTACACACCAACTGACAGACTAATACAGACATTCACACAGTTTAGTCACTAACCCATGCATTCAGTAAGACACGATTAATCACTCACTTATACAGTCAGTCACGCACCTACTAAATCATCCATTCAGACACTTATACACCCACTCATTCTTCAATACACCTTGGCATATATATATATATATATATAAAACTTTACAGAAACACATAGTCACTGGATGATGTCATCAGTGATGTCATCAGTGATGTCATTTGAGATGTCATCAGTGATGTCATCAGTGATGTCACTGACCATGTCATGAATTATGTAATATGTGACATCATCAGCAGTTCATTGCTGGGGCGTGAGTTATAGTTAGCTGAACTAAGTATAACGGCTGAATTTCTCTGGTTTTGTGCGAGTGAAATGTCCAACTAACTATAATGTCGCTGAAACCTGTGTTTTTTTTTTCTGTGAATATATATATATAGGTGTGATCAAGACAGCCTCGGCTGTCGAAACACTTTACCAAACCAATTGTAATTAAATTCCACTGCAGCACGACCTGAGTGTGCGGACATCCTATCCTTTTCTTTTGTGTGCTATATATATATATGTCACTTGCCTCTTTCTGTAACTCTCTTCTCAAAACCGGATGGTGAAAGCACCGTGGAGTGCCCTCTCGCTGCTTTTGGGCAATTTGTTTAACATATATATATATATATGTGTATATGTATATATATATATATATATATATATATATATATATTTATATATATATATATATATATACACATATATATATATACATATATATTCACTCAAACAACAAAGGTTACAGGGATGTTATAGTTAGGTTCAGATTTTACATGCATAAAAACAGAAATTCAACAATTATAGGTTATACTTATCTCAAGATAATATAAATCATGCTCTAAGGTAACTATAAATCGTGCCCCCACCATGCACAGTTTTCTCATCACTAATTTTATTGTAAATGTTGCAATTATATTATGACTGATGTCATAGAAGATGTCATTACTGATGTAATATGTGGGGTAAGTAGCCATGCATGGTGAGGGCACGGGTTATAGTTACCTTAGGGCATGAATTATAGTTTCCTGAGTTAAGTGTAACTATAACTGTTGAATTTTTATGGTTTTATGCGTGTAAAATCTAAACCTAACTATAATGTCCCTGTAACCTTTGTTTTTTCAGTGAATTTCTACGGTTTTATAATGTTATTTCCTAACTATGACATCCCTGTAACCTTTGGGTTTTTTGTGAATTTTGAACGTTTTTTTAATTTTATTCCCCACTGTAATTTGTAACCTTTGAGATTATGGGCGTGTGAGTGGCTGTATAGGTTGGTTAGTGGGTGTTTGAGTGTGAGTGGCTCTGGAAGTGGGTGTGTGAGTGTCTGTGTAGATCTTTGAGTGGGTATGTTGAGTGTCAGTGTGGGTCTGGGAAAGTGTCTGTGTGGGTCTATGAGTGGATGTGAGAGTGCCTGTATGTGTGTGTGAGTGGGTGTGTAAGAGATTGTATGGATCCGTGACTAGGTGTGAGAGTGACTGTATGAGTCTGTGAGTGGGTGTGTGAGTGGGCTGTATGGATCTGTGAGCAGTTGAGTAAGTGGTGGTATGGGTCAGTGAGTGGGTGCATGAGTGGTTTTGTGGGACAGTGAGCGAGTGGCTGTATGGGTCTCTGAGTAGGTGTGTGAGTGGCTGTATGGGTCTGTGAGTGGGTGTGTGAGTGGCTGCATGGGTGTGTGAGTGGATGTATGAGTAGTGGTATACGTCTGTGAATGGGTGTGCGATTGGTGCTATTGGTCTGCAAATAGTTGTTGAGTGCCTGTGTGAGTCTGTGACTGGGTGTGTGAGTGGCTGTGGGGGTCTGTGTGTGGGTCTGTGAGTCCCTGTGTGGGTCTGCAAATAGGCATGTGAGTTAATGTGCAAAAGTTCTCACTTGACTTGCTCAGAAGGCGGCGTGCTCTACGAGAGCGGGACGGGGTTGCACGAAACCCCTCCATGTCAATTATTTAAAAAAAGAACAGAATAACTACAGAGATATATATCCCCGCCATCTGCTTGGATTACCAACATGCTGCAGACTTGTCAGCTATGATACAACTACCAAAGGAAACAACTTAGTACCTGAAAATTTAGTGCATTTGAATATCTCTGCACTTGTACCGTTCATATAGTAAAATAACTTGAAGAGGTGCTTCATCAATTCTTAAAAGTTGAAAATACATCAATAAGAGTGGAATATTACATGTCTTGACCACAGTAGTTATTGATGATTATGTTGTCTTTCAGACTACCCCCTATTGTCTCGCCATAACCAATGGTATATTTGGTGAGGTCCTGATGAAGGTGGTTGTGTATCTTTGATACCACCAAAACGTACGTCGACTGTATGTTAGAAAAACCCAGCGCACAACAACAAAAAGAATATCCCTGGATTCTTCCAAGGTGTATGTGAGATCAGGCTGGGGCATGAATGAGAGATTGCAGTGTGAATGTGTTTGTGTGGCGTTTGAAGTGGAGAGTGAGTGAAGATATGGGGAAATACATAGTAAATTGTGTGAGGTAAAAATTTAAAATTTTAGTGTATAATATAGTGCGCTTTTGCTATGTATATTTATATACATTATTGACAAAACTGTGAAATTGGGTACTGATATTTGTCTGGATAATGAGTTTGTAAAATGAGTTAAGATAAAAATGATCAAAAATTGAAATAAAAAAATATGTAAACTCTATTTAAACTTCATCCTTTATTGATGCATGTGTTGGTTGAGACGTTTAGCATTTGGTGACATATTTTGAAATAATGCAGGTCAAGTGGGAACTTTTGCACATTAATCCTTGTTTTTCCCCCATTTCCCAGACCATTAATACATTTTTAGAGGGTACCTTTCCTCTATTTTGTAATAGGTGAGTGAGCGCCTGTGTGGGTTTATGAATGGGTGTGTAAGAGCCTGTGTGGGTCTGAAAGTGGATCTGTGAGTGGCTGTGTGGGTCTGTGAGTGGGTCCTTGAGTAGCTGTGTGGGTCTGTGAGTGGACTTGTGAGTGGCTGTGTGGGTCTGTGAGTGGGTTTGTGAGTGCCTGTGTGGGTCTGTGGGTGAGTGTATGAGTGGCACTATAGGTTTGCAAATAGATGTGTGAGTGCCTGTGTGGGTTTATGAGTGGGTGTGTGAGTTCCTGTGTGGGTCTATGAACTGGTCTGTTAGTGGCTGTGTGGGTCTATGAGTGGGTCCATGACTGCCTATGTGGGTCTTTGAGTGGGTCTGTGAGTGTCTGTGAGTGATGTCATTTGTGATGTCATCAGTGATGTCACTGAACATGTTATGAATGATGTAATCATTAAGGTCCTAAGCAGTGCATTGCTGGGGCGCAAGTTATAGTTAGCTCAGGTAACTATAACTGCTGAATTTCACTGCCTTTGTACAAGGGGAATGTGAGCCTAACTTTAACATCTCTGAAACCTTTGCTTTTTCAGTGAATTTCTTTTTTTTTTTTAAATATATTTTATTTTGTTATGATATTTTATTACAGTTATACAGATAGAAAAACACCTCATTTGACCCTGGAAACACCCTCAACCCACCCCCTACACAATTAATTGTTGTCACATAAAATGACAATAACAAAAACAGTACCAAAGGGGGAAAAAAAGGAAAACTCCATATTCACTTTAACAAAAAGTCTGTAAGAAGAATCCAACGCAATTTAAAGTGCACAATGCATATCCTATGTATTTCACAACATAATCAGCCTACAAGTCATCCCATCCCTCTGATTCAATCCACTCTAGGAGCGGGCCCACCTCTGCTGGCCTTTTTTCCTACCCGTGCCCCTTTTTGAGAATAGTTTGCTTTTTAAAGATTACATACTGCTAGAACCCGGACTAGCCATTGCTAAAAAACAGGTGGGTTAGTGTCTAACCAGGCAGACGCAATACACATTCAAAAAATAATCATAGAGATAAATAAAAGCACTTCTACCTCTGACACAATTCCCCGTCTGGTATTCCCAGTAGCATCACAGCAGGTGTCCAAGACATTCTCATATTTAATTTCTCATAAAAAAATATGTAATTTCTTCCTTAACGGTTGCTAATGCACTACAGGTGGCAAACATATGTATACTATCGGAACCCCTTAGTTGACACCTGGGGCATTGCGATCCCTTACCCTCCCCCCATTTAATAATTCTACTGGGAGTGTAATAAAGATTAAAACACATTTGTAGTATTGCACTTTCAGCTTCGAGGATAGTAAACTGGTTTGTGCCAGAGAGAAGGATTCAGAGAAGCCATCTTCCGATATGGATAATGTCTCCTACTACTTCTGAGAGTGTTTATCTAAATTGTCTTTCATAAGTTTGGTAAGAAGGGAATAAATAACCCCAATGGGACACTTACGCCTGCCTACCAATAGGTCCACCAAGTCACACCTTTGGAACCCTGCCGGTCCTCCTCCCTTACGGGTTAAAAAGTCTCTTACCTGAAGGTACTTAAAGAAATCTTTTTGACTAATTTCAAAATCATTCTTTAATTCTAGAAATGAAATAACCTCCGTTGGGGTGAAAAAGAGCCCGACCCTGTTTAAACCAGCTTTAACCCAATGTAAGATATACTGGTCAGCAAAAATCCCTGGTAAACTCACATTATCGCCTATTGCGGTGTAAAAATTTAGGGGCATATTAGCAAGACCCACGTTGAAATTATCGCCGTTTTAGCGGCAGGAAACTGCAGCTAAAACGGCGATAATGGGCTTGCTAATATGCGTTATAGAATTCCAATAGAAGCCCAGGTTAGATGTGCAGGACATCTAACCTGGGCTTCTAATGGAATTCCATAACGCATATTAGCAAGCCCATTATCGCCGCTTTAGCGGCAGTTTCCTGCCGCTAAAACGGCGATAATTTTAACGTGGGTCTTGCTAATATGCCCTCAGTAACCCTATCCACAATAACTTACGTATGACTGACCACACTTTAAAAGCGTTCTGTAAGGTCTTAAAACTTAGGGGCATATTAGCAAGACTGGCGATAGAATTATGGCCGTTTTAGCGGCAGGAAACTGCCGCTAAAACGGCGATAATGGGCTTGCTAATATGCGTTATAGAATTCCAATAGAAGCCCAGGTTAGATGTGCAGGACATCTAACCTGGGCTTCTATTGGAATTCTATAACGCATATTAGCAAGCCCATTATTGCCGTTTTAGCGGCAGTTTCCTGCCGCTAAAACGGCGATAATTTTATCGCCGGTCTTGCTAATATGCCCCTTACTCTCTTAAAAAAAATTAATTTGCTTTGTCTCCAAAGGCCTCCTCATGCCTCAATGCCAATAAATATCACCAAGGGGGAAGGGATATATTCAGACCCGATTTGGACCAAAGGTTTTTCTTGCAGAAATACCAAACAGTTTTGAAGCATAGTGGCCCAATAGTATAGTTTGAGATTTGGTAAAACCCACCCCCCTCTGTCCTTCGGAAGTGTCAAAAATGTTGGGGCCGTTTTTGTTTAGAATATGCCCAAACAAATCGCGATATCAGCTCTTCCAACCTCATAAACCATATGTTCTCAATCTCTGAAGGGATTGCACGAAAGAAATAAAGAATTTGGGGGGAAAAATCATTTTAATTACATTACAACTTCCTGCTAAGGATAAGCGCAGATTGTTCAATTTGCACAAATCCCTCTTTGATTTTTAGGTCTCGCGCTGCATAGGAGGACCTTTAGCCGTCGTTCAGCTCTTTTTCGAAGCACATACTCGTGCTTGTGGCGGCATACACCTTGCGGGAGTGCGCAGCGGCGCGCCACAAGCACGAGTATGTGCTTTGAAAAAGAGCAGACTGCGCGCGCACGCATACACGCACGCACCACTCCCGGGCAAAAAATATCAGCATTAGTGAATGTGCTTTAACATTTCCGCATTGCTTTTAAATATCAGCCTTATATCCGCATTGCTTTAAAATATCTGCATTAGTGAATGTGCTTTAAAATATCCGCATTGCTTTCAAATATCAGCCTTAGTTATTCACTCGTGCACGGCTCTCTTTTGTTTTGTTTTTATTAGCCATTCACGCACGCACCACTCCCGGGCAAGAAATATCAGCATTAGTGAATGTGCTTTAACATTTCCACATTGCTTTTAAATATCAGCCTTATATCCGCATTGCTTTAAAATATCAGCATTAGTGAATGTGCTTTAAAATATCCGCATTGCTTTCAAATATCAGCCTTAGTTATTCACTTGTGCACGGCTCTCTTTTGTTTTGTTTTTTATTAGCCATTCACGCACGCAACACTCCCGGGCCAGAAATATCAGCATTAGTGAATGTGCTTTAAAATTTCCGCATCGCTTTCAAATATCAGCCTTATATCCGCATTGCTTTAAAATATCAGCATTAGTGAATGTGCATAGCCAATAGGTCTCGCCTTTGGGACCTTATAAGTGTTTAGCTATGCAACAGTTGATGTTGTTGCACCAAGGATATTGTGCTGGATAACTAAACACTTATAAGGTCCCAAAGGCGAGACCTATTGGCTATGCCAATGCTTGTTCTATAAAGGGGACAAGATTTTCTTTAACAATGGCTTCTATGTCGGGGGTGTGGTTTCACCGGCGGCAAGATGGCTGCACCCTGAGTGAGCTCTGCCGGCTGAGCGAACTATCCGCCATAATCTGAGGAGACCAATACTTTTCCAGACCAACATAGAGTGCGACCGCACTGCCACCATCGCCAGGCGCCTTTACAACCCGCTGGGCGAAGTCAAAGAGCTGCGTGTGCACAGATATCGGTGAGACCACGCCAGCCGACGGGACAGGGGAGGAGGGCGCGAGAGATATGACAGGCTGCGCCCGATACCATCTGGCATACAGTTGAAGATTGCACACCCACACACCACAAGAAGGTCTGCACTGCTGCACTGGGTGCAGAGCTTGCCCCTGCTGGGATGCCAGCACTGATGAAGCCCTGAACGGCCATCTGGGGAAGACTTGGGGCGGTGACCAGTGGTGGAGAACGAGCACCCCCGTGCAAGATAGACTGCAGTGGATGGCGGGGTGCTGCCGGCAGCCCGTGGGGACGAGCGCCCCTGATACAGAACCCCACTGGAGTAACCACAAAGTAAAGAGTCGGGGCAAGGGGGTGCACGGCTGCCGGGTGGAAGACGCCGGCCGCTGCATGCTTTCTACATCATCCCCCCCGCCCACAAGTCCACCACACCAAAGAACACTCACCACGGGGGCGTTTGGCTGCCCCGGTCCTGACGATGCTGCAGCTATACACTGCATGTCAGAGATCTACTGCGCTGGGGTCTTGACTGCTAATGAAACCTTGAATGACTGAGATCCACCCCTAAAGCGTAAGCAAGCAAACTGCCTGATCGCCCACGCTAGTGTGCTTCAGAATTGGCATGCACCCACGCCAGGGGCAACGATTACCAAGGGCATAGACAGGCATACCAGACCTGCTTAGAGGCACCATAGCCTTCTGGGAGCGCACGAGCCGGGAGATGGCGCAAATATAAGTTGATAGAGCGGTGACCTAGCTGTGGCTGGACACAAGACAGGGGTCTCTAAAAAGCGAATACATTGCCACAAGATCCGCCCCGGTCACAGACAATTACCACGTATCCACCTCAACAATGGCGACTAACGAGTCTACTTGAAACCCGAAGGGGCAACCGCATTGCCAAAGACAGTGGGCCAAGATGGAGGTATCTCCATAGCAGCAGGAGTTGAACACGAGCGATACTAACAGGCTGCATGACCGTGCGGCCCGTGACACTCCCCCGCGCTACCTTTGTTGTCTATCCACTCTGCCTACATATCCTAATTCACAATAAGATGGGGAAGACAGATAACAAACAATCCAAGCTTGTCTTTGAAAAATGGCGAACTGGGCACTATGGGGAGCCACAGCAGGAGGCGGAAGAACAGGCCACACAAATCAAAAATACTGGAGTGCAAGACAAAGAACTTCTTTTAGAGGTCATGTACAGCCTAAAAGTGATCGACTCTAAAATAGATCATATTGCTGCCCGACTGGATCAGGTGAAGCAGCGCGTAGACTTCCATGACTTTCAGATTGCACACCTAGAATCCAGGGTCTTGGATGCTGATGACGCCCTCACCGAAGACCGACAATTCTTGTTAAAAAATTAAAAATGGATAAGGTACTGGAACACATCCGCGCCAAGAACGAGGACCTGGAATCATGCTCTCGAAGAAATAATCTCCGAATTATTGGAATCCCTGAGTCCACAGCCATCTCCAGGATGGAGGACTACCTGGAGTCCTAACTGTGTGAACTGTTTGGCACAATACTATCAGGGATCTTCATTGTGGAGTGGGCACATCGTTCGCTGGATCCGCGGCCGCCCCCCGGGGCTCCCGCGCAGCCAATAATAGCATGTTTACTGAACTATCGCGACCGGGATGCAATCCTGTAGAAAGCTAGAGAAATGGGGGAGATCAGGCATCAGGGGAACACTCTCTCCTTCTACCCCGACTTCACCCTGGCAGTACAACTGGCAAGACGCAATTTCCTACTTGCAAAACGAATCCTTCAACAACTAAGAATACTGTACACCCTCCTGTATCTAGCCAAACTTCGCGTAGATACCGACGGCAAACCACGTTACTTCACAGATTCCAAGGTTGCCATGACCTATGCGAAACAGCTAAGCAGAACCGTATCGCCCCCACACAACTCACCCTAGAGATGGTCACACCAGGAATGGGAGCCCCGGATTTAAAGCTGTATGCGCGCTGTGCTCAAGCAAGTTTTCTCCACTTCTGGTTGCATCCCTCGCCGTTTCAGCCACATCTGGTGGTGGAGGTGGACCAGACATCCCCTTGGCCGCTAACAACAGCACTATTCCAGCCATACAAAGCACCTAAGGACAAAATAAACACAGTGGAATGCATGCGCTGGGCGTGGGGAGGCAACAGCAGATGGACATGCATAATACATAAGGCTAGTTTTTCGGAGAAAACCACACGACAGTCATGTAGCACCTAACAAGGTAAAAAGTCAGCGTCAGACCCGTAATGTGGAACAATGATAGGACAGATGTAGGTAAAAGGTTGTGTAACTACCTATCAATCAATCAATCAATCAATCAATCAATCAGGGGATTGTAAGCGCACTACTCACCCGCGAGGGTCTCAAGGTGCTGGAGGAAGGGGGGGAGGTTGAGCAGCTCCATTCAGCCGAATAGCCAGGTTTTGAGTGTCTTTCTGAAGACACTCAAGGAGGGGGCGCGTCTGATATCGATCGGGAGCTCGTTCCAGGTCTTCGTCGTGATGTAGGAGAAAGCTCTTCCTCCTGTTCTGGCTCTGTGGATGCACGGGGTTTCGGCGAGGGCGAGGTTGGTGGATCAGAGGTTTCTTTCGGGTACGTGGAAGGAGATTCTCTCATTGTGGTATTGGGGTCCGGTGTTGTGGAGGCATTTGTAGGCGTGGGTGAGTATCTTGAAAGTGACTCTCTTCTCAACGGGGAGCCAGTGGAGCTCCTGTAGGAGTTGGGTGATATGTTCGTTTCGTGGGATGCCAAGGACAAATCTGGCTGCGGTGTTCTGTATTGGCTGGAGCTTGCAGAGTAGAGACTTGTTGATCCCGGCGTAGAGGGCGTTTCCATAGTCTAGTCTGCTGGTCATGAGTTCGTGGGTGTCGGTCTTCCTTGATTCGGGGGATCCATTTGAAAGTATTGTGGAGGATGCGGAGGGTGTTGAAACAGCTGGATGTGACGGCGTTGACCTGTCGGTTCATGGAGAGGGAGGAGTCGAGTACGATGCCGAGGTTTCGAGCGTGGTCCGTGAGGGTCAGGGGGCTGCAGAGGGAGGAGGACCACCAGGTGTTGTTCCAAGCTGACGGGGAGGTTCCGAGGATGAGGACTTCTGTCTTTTCCGAGTTGAGCTTGAGGCAGCTGTTTCTCATCCAGGATGCGACGTCCTGCATTCCTTCCTGGAAGTTGAGTCTGGTGGTGGTAGGGTCTTTGGTGAGGGAGAGGATGAGCTGGGTGTCATCTGTGTAGGATACTATGCTGAGGCCGTGCTGTCTGATGATGGCGGCAAGGTGGACCATGTAGATGTTGAAGAGGGTTGGGCTGAGCGATGTTCCCTGGGGTACTCCGCAGTTGATTTCCGTGGCTTTGGAGAGGAAGGGTGGCAGTCTGATTTTTGGGTTCTGCCGGTGAGGAACGAGCGGATCCAGTCGAGGGCGGTTCTTTGAATGCCGGCGTCGTAGAGTCTGGCAGCGAGTGTGCGGTGGGAGTCGGTGTTGAATGCTGCTGAGAGGTCGAGCAGGATCAGGGCTGCGGTGTGTCCTTGGTAAGGAGGGAGCGGATGTCATCTGTAGCAGCAAGTAGGGCGGTCTCGGTGCTGTGGTTACTGCAGAATCCGGATTGGGAGGGGTCGAGGACAGAGTTGACTTGGATGAACCTTGTTAGTTGTGCGTTGACAGTCTTCTCTGTGACTTTTGCCGCGAAAGGGAGGAGTGAGATGGGCCGGTAGTTCTTGAGGTCGGTGGAATCTGCTGAGGGCTTCTTGAGGAGGGGTCTGACTTCAGTGTGTTTCCAGTCGTCGGGGAACGTGCCGGTCTTGAAGGTGGTGTTGATGGTGCGTCGTAGTTCTGGCGCGATGGTGGTGGTGGCTCTGTGGTAGATGTGTGGTGGGCAGGGGTCGGTAGGGGCCCCTGAGTGGATGACTTTCATGGTTGAGGTGGTCTCTTCGGTCGTGGCCAGTGTCCTGGTGGAGATGGTGGGGTGGCTGGTGTTGCCGGTGGAGGAGGTGGCTGCAGAGTCCAGTGTCTGGTCATTGAAGTTGTCCTAGAGGCTCTTAATTTTCAGATGGAAGTAAGAACTGAGCTTGTCGCAGAGGTCCTGGGATGGGGTGATGTCCGTGGTTTCGCTGGGGGGCTTGGTGAATTCCTGGATGAGGTTGAAGAGCTCCTTGGAGTTGGCGAGGATTCTGTTTTGAATGAAAGTTCGTTTGGTGGTTCTTATGTGTTGGTGGTATTCTGTCATGGCTGTCCTGTAGGAAGTGTGGTCTTCAGGCGTTTTTCTGTTCCTCCAGTTCTTCTCGAGACGTCTGCATAGGCATCTGGCTTCTTGGAAGTTGGTCGTGAACCAGGTGGCCTTCCTGGGGCGCTGTCTGTCGGAGCAGCGAAGGGGTGCGAGTTTGTCTGTGCAGTTGAAGATCCGTTTGTGCAGTTCCATGGCTGCGATGTTTGCGTCGGTCGAGGTGGTGGGGGTGTCGTGGTTGAAGGTGGAGTTGAGCTGATTCTCAGTGACTTTGCTCCAGTTCCTTCGTGGAGGGCGCGGGGCAGGTTTGGGTGGCTTGGGTTTGTTGACGAGGAAGTGCACACAGTGGTGGTCCGTCCAAGGGGGTTGCGTGGTGTGGCTGAACTGGATGTTGTTTCCTCCAGCGAAGATGGGGTTGAGGGTGTGTCCTGCTTTGTGGGTAGGCGTCGTGACGAGCTGTCTCAGTCCGATGTTGGTGAGGTTGCGCAGGAGGGAGGTGGCGTTGGGGTCGCTGGGGTTGTCGAGGTGGAAGTTGAGGTCTCCGATGAGTATGTAGTCCATGGAAGCAATGGCGTGGGGTGCAATGAAGTCGGTGATGGTGGTGGCGAATAGGGCACGGGGGCCGGGGGGTCTGTAGGCGAGGGTGCCTCGAAGTGTGGTTCTGGGGCTTGTCTGGACCTGGAAGTGCAGGTGTTCGGCGGCGGGGAAGGTGTCGCTCGAGGTGGAGAGGCAGTGGGAGCTTTTGTGTACGATGGCAAGTCCTCCCCCTGTATGGTTGGGGCGGTCCTTCCTTTGGATCTTGTATTTGTCCGGGATGGCGATGACGATGTCAGCGGTGGAGGAGGCATTGGTCCAGGTTTCTGAAAAGAAGGCGACATCTGGTGAGAGGGTGTCGAGGAGGTTCCAGATCTTTATGGTGTGTCTGTGCAAGGAGTGCAGGTTGAGGAGGATGCACCTCAGGGCATCGGCAGTATTGGCAGCGGGGGCGGTGGTGAATGTCTGGCGGCAGTTGCGGCAGGAGAACTGGCCCTTGGTGGTGTTCGGTGTGGACAGCAGGCAGTTGTTGTTCCTTCCGGGGATGAGTGCAAGGAGGGCAGCTGAGTCGTAGCGGTGGGAGGTTGGAGATCCTGGGTCCTTGGTGCTGGTTGTGGTCGGGTCATGGACGGGTGCAGAAGGGCTTGCCTTTGGCGCGCCTCCATTAAGTAGAGGTCGGGGAGGGCGGGGCAGCTGGGAGGCGGGAAGCGTGATCGGGGGAGAGAGGGCGGAAGTGGCCGCAGGGGCAGCAGCGGCATGAACGGAGGAAGGCTGTGGCTGAAGGCAGAGTAGGAATAAATAAATAAATAAAATAAAAGGTCCCTGTCCCACTAAACCCACTGAAAACTACTAATAGCGGAGTCACCTGGCAATACTGATGGCAGACGCAGGGCTAAACCCGGCAAGAGAAAATAAGGCAAAAGGAAATAGCTGACGGCAGACGGGGGGCTAAACCTGGCAAAAGAAAATAAGGCCAAAAGGAAATAAGCTGACGGCAGGCGCAGGGCTAGAACCATGGTCTGAAGGGCTGCAGAGGCAGAGCACTGCCCGGGTGAACCACGGAGCTGCGTGCTGGAGAGCAGGGACCCGGGAGGGTTGTGCTCGACTTCAGCGCGCAGCGGCCTCCATTAAGTAGAGGTCGGGGGAGGCCGGGGCAGCTGGGAGGCGGGAAGCATGATCGGGAGAGAGTGCGGGGGAGCGGGAGGGGCCACGGGGGCAGCAGCGACGGGAACGGAGGAAGGCTGGGGCTGAAGGCAGAGTAGGAATAAATAAAATAAAAGGTTCCTGTCCCACTAACCGCACTGAAAACTACTAATAGCTAACCCTGGGCTGAGTTTGCGGAGTTGCACTACGCGGAACACTGCTAAGTGCAAAAAAAACTCTGTCGCACTACGCAGAGCTCTGCGAGCGGCGGAGTACAATAGAAAAATGCTGTTCGCGGTGATTGCACAGTGCCGGATGCTTGTCCGCAATCATTGCGAACGGCACCATGCACAGTGCAAGCGGTCCCTGCTTTCCTTTTCTGCCGCTCGAGTAGATTTTTATTCGAGCGGCAGCTTTCTCAACGCAAACGGGCAGTTTCTCAACGAGAGCTGTCGCGAGCAGACGCGACCACTCGCAATGAGAAACCTGACTCCCCCGCATTGATAAATCTCGCCGGGATGTTGATTTTCCACGCTCGCGCTCGTCAACTTGATGTTGATGATCGTGAACGAGGAAAAATCTCGCCGGGAGGTTGATTTTCCTTGCTCGCTGTCACCAACTTGACGTTGGCAAGCGAAGAAAAAAACTCCGCTCCGCAACGCGAAGCGGAGTTTTTCGGAACTCCGTGATCTCCGCGTAACGTGGAGTGCAGAAAACTCCGCAAACTCCGCGAGCGGAGCGGAGTTCACCGCCCAGGGTTACTAATAGCAGAGTCACCTGGCAAAACTGACGGCAGACGTAGGGCTAAACCTGGCAAGAGAAGATAAGGCAAAATGAAATAGCTGACGGCAGACGCTGGGCTAAACCTGGCAAAAGAAAATAAGACAAAAGGAAATAAGCTGACAGCAGGCGCGGGGCTAGAACCGTGGTCTGAAGGGCTGCAGAGGCAGAGCACTGCCCAGGTGAAAGACAGAGCTGCAGTAGCTGGAGAACCCCAATGCTACATTGGGGTTCATAACAATCAGACATGACACGGGGTAGATTTCAATATCGCATTCCTGCACAAAAGAATGGGAGACAAAGAAAAAATCTAATCGAGCATGCGATTGATGTGGCGCAGAGAAAAAGGTGTATCCCTGTTCCTTAGGCGTCTTTGACTGCCATATATCTATCAACCCATGATCTTTACAAAGCCCTCTAAGAGATTGAAATACCTTAGGTTTCCTTCCACAGTACTTGTGATGCTCCTCGCATGACCAATTCGCTGGCAGCTTAATATTCAAGTTCCCACAAAAGATTATAGGTAACGGCCACAATGCTAATTCATTGGAAAACCAGTTAAATAACTCAGGATCATCTGATATGAACCCATAAGCAGAGTACAAGGTAAATTTTCTCGCCATAGAGTGAAATTCTGCGATAACCCACCTCTCATACCTGTCTGCCCACACTTGCGTAAAAGACTCTAATGAGCTTCAGGCGAGGATCACAACCCCACAGGTATGTGCCCCTTGGAGCACCCCACCAACCAATTTATACCCAAGCGTATCTAACAATGACTCTTGATATCCTTCAATGTGTGTCTCCTGGAGACAGATAAAATCAGCCTCTAATGCTTGTAGCTCAAGAGTGACTCTAGACCTCTTCTTCTTATCATTAAGGCTGCAAATATTTACAGTTGCAATTCTCAACTTACTCATTTCCTCCCTGTTTTCCGAACCATCATCCATTCAATGATCATTCTCTCTAAGCACCTGTTGTCAAACAGATTCAATCCTCCCCTATTCTTGACACATCTCTGCGGTATTTCCATTAATTGAGCACCCCCCACTCTCCCCTCCACCAACCCACCTTCTGGACCCACCCCACACAGGAACCCTCCCCCCACCCTACCACTATAGAGCAATCAGGCATCACGCCTGAGTGAATACACCAGAGGGAGCTGACATCCCCCGTCACACCCCCGCCCAGATCCCCTAGAAAAAGAACCAATACTGTTGTTCCTGAAACTACAGCCCTGAAAGAAGAGCGGCCTATTTAGCCAGCAAGACCAGCTGAATCAAAGCTTCGCCCTTAAACTAGCCCTCGGAAGCATCTAGACATTTTTATCCCCAATGGAATACGGCCCCCCACTGATCTCTTTTAAATATTACTGAGCGAGAATCTCAGAGGTGAAACTGTGGTTACGACCCTTATACACCACTTTTAACCGGGCAGGATTTTGGAGATATACTTCAGCCCCGATTTTCTGAAAATGGTTAAAGAGTTGTCGCGACCGCCATCGCCTCTCTACCGTAGCATGTGCAAAGTCAGGCCTAGCAAAAAATGTGATCCCCCCAAAGTCCCTTTTTGAGTTGGGGTGCGCTAGATCATAAATTTCTTGACAAAGCAGAAAGGTTCCAAAGTAAACCAGCTTCGCCCTGGGTCTCTCCAGCTTATTAGGTCGAGGTTCTTCAGCATCAGCGGGAATCTTGGTGCCCGTTGGATTTCTACGTCCCAGTTCCAGCTGACTTTTTCCGGAACGGCTCCTCTCAGCAACTTTACTATATAGGTTCTTACATCAAGGCCCTCCACCCCCTCAGGAATCCCCAAAAATCACAAGTTGTTTCGTAATTGTCTGTTTTCTTCATCTTCCAATTTCCTGAAAACACCGGCCAAAGCTGTTTCCTGAGAGGATTTCTGGATTTTTAGGACATTAATTTCAGTCTCTAAGCACTCTGTCCGTTTCTCAACCATAGTTATTCTTCCCGCAATGTCCGAGCATGTTTTATTTATTTTCTTTATTGTGCCATGTCCTTTTTTTGTGGCTAGTCGTGCACGGCGGCTCGAGCTCTGAGTTTCTTCCTGTAGTTGTTTTATGGATTGGAGGATTACGGCTAATGATGCTTCCACTGTAGGTGAATCTGAAGGCATGGCCCCTGACGGTCCCCTGATATCCTTTAGGGCCCCCCTGAGCTCCTCTGCCGAGTATTCCAATTGGGTTGCTGAGTAATCTCATTGTAAGTTCTCCGAGGAGGCCCGCCTCCTAATCCTGTCGGTATCATCTCCCAAGCTGCACTTTCTTTTTTCCTCTTTTTTCTCTTATGCTTCCCTGACATTTTATGCTGCGTTAGACATGCTGCGTTATTGGGGTGCTACTGTAGGAGGAGTAAGAGGCTGATTTATCGATTGAAGATGATGAGATATTACCAAGATTTGAGAGGTCTGAGTCATCAGTAAGGGAGAAAGAGTTCTCCCCTTAATCAGGAAGACTATTTCCTAACTATAATCTCCCTCTAGCCTTTGTTTTTTTCAGTGACTTTCTAAGGTTTTAGAAATTTCAATTCCCTAACTATAATGTCCCTGTAACCTTTGATTCTTTCAGTGCATTTCTAAGGTTTTTTAAATTCTATTGCCTAAATGTAACCTATAATGAGTGTGTGAGTGAGTGCAAGAGAGTGTCAACTGGTGTGTGACTGAGTGTGAGAGTGTCTCAAATGGTGTGTGACTTGATGTATGAGTGTCTGAAGGGGTCTGGGTGTACCTGCATAAGTGTCTCACTGGGTGTGTGAGTGGGTGTGTGAGTGTCTGACTGGGTCTGTGAGTGAGAGAAGGAGTGTCTGAGTGGGTGCATGAGTGTCTGAGTGTGTCTGTGAATAGGTGTGTGAGTCTCGGAGTGGGTCTGTGAGTAGCTGTGTGAGTGTCTAAGTGGGTCTGTGAGTGAGTGCATGAGCATCTGAGTTGGTCTATGAGAGGGTTCGTGAGTCTCTGAGTGAGTCTGTGAGTGGGTATGTGAGTCTCTGAGTGGGTCTGTGATTGGATGCATGTTTGTATAAGTGGGTCAGCAAGTGAGTGTGTGAGTGGGTCTGTGAGTGGGTATGTGAGTCTTCGAGTGGGTCTGTCAGTGGGTACATGAGCCTCTGAGTGGGTCTGTGAGTGAGTGTGTAAGTCTCTGAGTGGGTCTGTGAGTCAATGAATGAATCACTGATTAGGTCTGTCAGTGGGTGAGAAAGCGTATGAGTAAGTGGGTGCATGAATGTCTAGGTCTGAGTGGGTATATTTGTCTCAGTTTATCTGTGAGTGGGTACATGAGTATCTGAATGGGTTTGTGAGGGGCTGTGAGAGTATCTGAGTTGCTCTGTGAGAGGGTGCATGAGTGCCTGAGTTGGTTCTGCTCGATCTCAGCTAATTTGCTGCTCATTGCTGACCTCTATTTTGCCTCTTTCTGCTCATTTCTGACCTCTATTTTACCTCTTTTTGCTCGTTCCTGATCTCTATTTCGCCTCCTTCTGCTTGTTACTGGTCTTTATTTTACCTGTTCCTGCTTTTTTTTTACCTTTATTTGGACTCTTTCTGCTTGTTGCTGATCTCTATTTTGCCTCTTCCTGTTCATTTCTCACCTTTATTTTGCCTCTTGCTGTTGGTTTCTGACCTCTATTTTGCCTCTTTCTGCTCATTTCATACCTTTATTTTGTCTGTTTCTGCGTGATTCTCACCTCTATTTGGCCTCTTTCTGCTCATTTCTCATCTTTTTTGCCTCTTTCTGCTCGTTTCTCACCTATATCTTGCCTCTTTCTGCTCATTGCTGACCTGTCTTCTGCCTTTTTCTGCTCATTTCTGACCTTTATTGTGCCTCTTTCTGCTCCCTTCTGACCTATATTTTGTAATTTTTATTAGGAGAGGGGGCTGCACGACTCCCTTCTCGATGCCATCCCCCCGGGTCAGGCCATCATACTATGGGGATGGAGGGACGCGTGACCGCCCCTCCCCGGGCTGATTTTGGCCACAGGGACCCCATGCCCCAGGGCCTGGCCATGCCACCTGGATGCCCATAGAGTGGGCCCCTCAGGAGGTAGCAGGAGCTGACCCTGGGGATTGGTGGTCTCTAGGGCCATAAATGGCTCCACGAGGGAGGCCACATGCCTTTCCTCCATTGTAGAACTTAGCCCCGGGGGAGGGGTGTTCCCGGGGCTGGGGGACTACAACAGATCCTTATTTTAGCCATGTTGAAGTGGCAGTCCCCAGGACTGTGGGGGGAGCATGGGCACCTCCGCATTAATGTAAAATGTTTAGCCGCAGGGAGGTGTTAGTTCCCAGGGTGTGGGCAGGTCTAGCGGACCCGCCCGCACACATATTTTTAAATATACGCTGAGATAGGTGGCTGCAGGGGCCATGCGGGCCCCCCATATTAATGGTACATCTTTATCCCTGGGAAGGTGGCAGTCCCCGGTCCATGGAAGGGCCCAGAGGGCCCACCCCCACATATATTTTTAAATGCCCCAGGGAGGTGGCAGTCCCCGGGTCTGTGAGCAGGCCATGCAGAACCCCCTGCATTTATTTAGAAACATTTTCCCTGGGGCGGTGGTGGTCCCCGGGGCATGGGGAGTGCCACACCGGCACCCCCGCATATTTATAATTCCTCATGCCCCTGGGTCCTGGCCCACCCGCGGGCTAAACATTTCAGAAGCTTTTTTTTTAGCAGGAGCAGCAGCTCCAGCACGACACCCGCCGAATATATTAAAAAAAGCTTTTTTTGCCCTGCAGGACCCTGCCAAGATGCCTAAGGGGTCAGGGTATTCCTACCCTGCCCCCTTCTCTTTTTTATGTTTTTTTCTGGGATTCAGCTAAAGTCAAGTCCCAAGATGGCAGCGAAAACTTCCTGGTTGAAGTGTTGATAGCCAATCACATTTCAGCACAGGGACTGTTGGATCCTCAGAGGATCCACGTCCCTATATATACAAATTTGGATTTTCCTTAATATTTCCAAAACTACTAAACAGATTTACACCAAACCAGAAAAATGCACTTCTCTGGACCAATATCTACCTTTCTGCCACATCTAGTGTTAATTCCGTTCAGCGTTTCGGGCTGTAGTCATGTCTAAAAATCCTATGGGAACAAACATAGGAAATGCAAGTTTATTTACCCCCCTTTTTCTTGGCCCCCGCTTTACAGATCGCCCCAAAACTTTCTATGAACAACAAGACTCACCGGGGCACATTTTTTTAAGAATTTCGAGGAGATTCGTCAACCGGAGGCAAAGGTATAGGCTAGTCAAAAAACTCTTTTCCTATGGAAACATGACCCTAGCTACCTACTGGCAACCGCCAGCAGGTAATATATATCCCCAAACTTTATCCCCCAACCAGAAGCGCACCAGGAGGCGGGTTTGCAGAGTGGTGGAGAAAGGAGGCGTGGCCTCCAAAGACCTCTCAGCAATCCCACTGTGTGGGACTTACTGGAGGTAATAAGAGGTCTTGTTGGCCCCAAGGACCCTCCGGATCCAAGGGGACTTAATCCTCCAACAGGCAGTGTGCCAGGAGGAACATTTGCAGAGTGGTGGTGAAGGGGGTGTGGCCTCCGGCGACTTGTCAGCATTTTTTTCTTTTTTTTTAAGGGAGGGGGCTGCATGGCCCCCATACCCTGATACATTTTGGGTCCCAGGGACCCTATCCTTCGGGCCAGGCCTCTTTTCAATGGGTGGGGGGCCACATATCCCCCATCCTGAGCCAATTTTGGCCCTGGGGTCCCCACGCCCTGGGGCCTTTTCTTTTTTCTTTCTTCAAGTAACGGGAGGGGGCTGCATGGCCCCCCTCCTGGGCCAATTTCGGCTCCGGACACCCTCAGGGCCTGTCCATTTTTTTTTCAGAAAAGGGAATGGGGCCATGTAACACATGGTCCTCCCCCGAATTAATATCTAAAGAAGCCCCAGAGAGGTTCTATAATTACAAATGCCACATGACTTGGCCCACCCGGTGGCCGTTAATGAATGAAGCGCAGGCCGTGCTTCAGTTTTTTAATACTTTTCGGCTCGATCCGCATATCCTGCTGAACATTTTACAAAAAAAGGCCTAGGGGGTCATGGTGTTTATACCCTGCCCCCCTTTTCTTTTTTTTAAATATGTTTTCTGGGAATTGGTTCAACCAAGTCTCAAGATGGCTGCCAATACTTTCTGGTTGAAGTGTTGGCAGCCAATCAAATTTCGGTAGGGTTTCAGAAGTATTTTGGTCTCTCAGATATCTGTATGTTTTAAACATAAATATCTCTGAAACTAGAAAACGGATTTGCTCCAAATCACAAAAAGCACACTTTCTGAATGAACATCTAGCTTTCTGTCAAATTTGGTGTGATGCCGTACAGCGGTTCGGGCTGTAGTCGTATTCAAAAAATGAAAAATCCCCATAGACATAACAAGGGGAAAACGTGTTTTGGGCCCCCCTTTTCTACTCGGCCCCTGCTTGACGGATCATACCAAAACTTTCAACACAGCAGCTGAACCACAAAAGGGAAGTTGTTTGTAAATTTGGTGAAGATTCATCAAGCAGCGCTAAAGTTATTGGCAAAACAAAAACGCTACTCCTATGGAAACTTTGGTCCTAACTATAACTACCTACTGGCAACAGCCAGTAGGTAATATATATATATATATATATATATATATATATATATATATATATATATATATATATATATATATATATATATATATTCACTGAAAAAACCATAGGTTTCAGGGACGTTATAGTTAGAAATTAGCATTTAAAAAACCTTAGAAATTCACTGAAAAACCACAGGTTTCAGGGACGTTATAGTTAGTTGGCCATTTACTCGTACAAAATCAGAGAAATTCGGCCGTTATAGTTAGTTGAGCTTACTATAACTCTCGCCCCGCAATGAACTGCTGATGACGTCACATATTACATCACTCATGACATGGTCAGTGACATCACTGATGACATCATTGATGACATCTCAAATGACATCACTGATGACATCACTGATTACATCATCCAGTGACTGTGTGTTTCCATAGTTTAAATATGTTTTATATATTTATATGCCAAGGTGTTTTGAAGAATGAGTGGGTGTATGAATGTCTGTATGGATGATTTAGTAGGTGCGTGACTGACTGTATAAGTGAGTGATTAAACATGTCTTACTGAATGCATGGGTTAGTGACTAAACTGTGTGAATGTCTGTAGCAGTTGGTCAGTTGGTGTGTAAGTGGCTGCATGGGTTAGTGAGTAGCTACAAGACTGTCTATATGGGTTATTAATTGGTTGTCTGTGTATCTGTCTGGGTGCCTGAGTGTCCGTGTGAGGGGGTAGGGGGGTGTGACTCTGTGCATAGATGCGTGAGTGGGTGATTCACTGCGTGTATGGGTTCAACAGTGCATCTGTGAAGAGCTGTATGGGTGGGTGAGTGTGTGTATAGGTGTGTTGGTGAGTGAAAGGATGTTTCAGTGGTACATGTGTGAGTAACTGCATATGTGAAAGGCAGTATGTGTGAGTGTTGGACTATATAAATGACTATATGTGAGAGTGAGTGATTGTGAGAGTGGCTGTATGGATGAGTGTGTGCTTGTGTCAGTGATTGTATAAGAGAGTAAGTATGTGTTAGTATCTGTATGAATAAATGAGGTGGTGTGTGTGTATAACTGTGTAGATGAGTAAATGGGAGTGTGATTGATTATTTGCATGACTGACTATGTGTGTGTGTAACTCTATGGGTGAGTGGCAGTGTGTGAGTGTCTGTATAGGTGTATGAGTACATATGATGGATAACTGACGCATTAGATGAAATAGTACCCTGGACCACAATGAGCCCCAGGAGATCGAAGGTATCGGCGCCATGGTTTAATGAAGCACTACTAAAAGCCAAAAAAGAGTGTAAACAGCTTGAGCGTAGGTGGCGGAAGGACTATTGTAGCAAGATAAAAGAAAGATATAAAATAGAACTAAAAAAAATCACACCCTTATTAAGAAAACACGATGTGATTTCTATACGGAAAGGATTGAAAGGGCCAGTAACTCCTCTAAAGAAATGTTCGCCATACTGAAATCCCTCAAATCACGCGAGAATTTAAATAACCTAACTACTCCCTCAATGGAGAATTGCAATAAAGTGGCCGGATACTTTGCAGAAAAAGTGGCGAAAATATATGACACTTTTCCAGCAGAAGCACGTCAGGATAAGAACCCTGAATGTAGGCAAGATACAACTTTCAAGGGAGGGACCCTTGATGAATTTAAGGTGCAGGAGCTAGAAGAGCTGAAGATCACAGCTAGCGGAATCAAATCCGGATCCCCACTAGATCCAGCTCGCCCAGAGATTCTCATGCAGGGAGGAAACATCATTATGCCATATATCTCTGAGATAATAGCACGCTTCTTTCAGCTGGGAGAAGTTCCCCTAAAATGGAAGCAAGCAATAGTATGTCCACTGAAAAAAAAGCCGTCAATTGATCATGCGGTGTTAGAAAATTTACGCCCCATCTCGCTACTACCTTTCTTTGCAAAAATTGCAGAGAAAGTAGCAAGTAAACAGCTTACTAACCATATTCACAAGAATGATCTGCTGCACCCCTCACAATCAGGTTTCAGAGCTGCACACTCCACGGAGTCAGCACTGCTCTTAGCCACTGAAACAATGAGACAATATGCAGATGAAGGGCAGACCACTGCACTGATCTTACTAGATCTCAGTGCAGCCTTTGACACCATCTCACATGGCCTTCTCCTCCAGAGACTAGAGACATGTGGCATTAGGGACAGTACGCTACGCTGATGACATCCTTTCTCTCCTCACGGAGCTTTCAAGTCACACAACAGACACACATCTAAGAGTTTTCCCCTGTCTCAAGGAGTCCCACAGGGTTCAATTCTGAGCCCGACGCTATTCAACCTGTACGTGGGACCACTTGCAGAGCTAGTGGAAGGCCATAACGTGACCATTGTGTCATATGCTGACGATACTCAGCTGATTGTGACGTTGTCTCAAAACCCCGAACATATGGCACACCAATTCTCCAGGTGTCTGGAGGATGAAGCAGCATAGATGGCCAACCATTGCTTGAAGCTCAATGGAAACAAAACAGAGGTGCTGATCATGGGTAAGGCCCCAAACATTTGGTCATCTGCTTGGTGGCCTGAGGCGCTGGGCCAACTACCAACCCCGAAAGTGTGGTTCGACTCCAATTTGACATTTGACAGCCAAATTCGAAAAGTGGCAGGGAAATGCTTTGGGACCCTAAAAGTCCTGAGAAAACTCCTCGACCTATTACCATCTAGTGCAAGGAAAACAATAGTACATGCCTTAGTTACCTCCCAAATGGACTATGGCAATGTTCTATATCTGGGTGCGTCTAAAAAAGGGCTAACAAAACTTCAGTCGATACAAAACGTGGCAGCCCGCTTAGTACTGAACCTCCCAAAAAGAACATCCACAATGAAGGCACTGGTAGAATTGCACTGGCTGCCGGTGGAAAAGAGAATCATGTTTAAGGGTATGTGCTACTGTCACCGAATCCTGTTAAAAAAAGGTCCAAGGTATCTGCAACCATTGGTAACACCCTACACACCGAGCCGGAACCTAAGATCCAAAGGCAGGGCATTGGTGATGGTGCCGAAAATACAGAAAGCGAGAATGGGGGCTTGTTCCTTTAGATAACTTGCAGCCAAGACGTGGAACACAATGCCTGTGGACATAAGAGCAGAATCTTGTGAAACCTCCTTCCGCAAAAAGCTAAAGACATGGCTGTTCCCAACAGCTGACCAGATTAGACCTACTAGAACCACTGCCAAAGACCATTAGCCTCTCACTGAGAGTTTTTTCCGCTGCTTCACGGAGAGTCTGTTTCTAGCGCGGGGACACACCGCTTTATAAATGGATAAATAAATATGATAGTGCTGTATTGATAAGTGACAGCATGTATGAGTGACTGTATGGCTGAATGAGTGGATGTGTGTGTAGTCCTAGGAATCATGAGTGAGTATGTAGTAACTGCTATTGGTGTGTCTATGGTTTCGAGAATGGCAGTCTGTATTTTAGAGTGAATGTATCAAAGTTTATATTAGGGTGTGAGGAGGTGCATCAGATTATCACGTGGATGATGTCATCAGTGATGTCATTTGAGATGTCATCAGTGATGTCACTGATCATGTCATGAGTGATGTAATATGTGACATCATCAGAGGTGCATTGCGGGGCGCGAGTTATAGTTAGCTCAACTAACTATAACGGTCGAATTTCTCTGGTTTTGTATGAGTATATGTCCACCTAACTATAACGTCCCTGAAACCTGTGGTTTTTTCCGTGAATTTCTAAGGTTTTTTAAATGCTAATTTCTAACTATAACGTCCCTGAAACCTATGGTTTTTTCAGTGAATTTCAAAGGTTTTTTAAATGCTAATTTCTAATTATAACGTCCCTGAAACCTATAGTTTTTTCAGTGAATTTCAAAGGTTTTTAAATGCTAATTTCTAACTATAACGTCCCTGAAACCTATGGTTTTTTCAGTGATTTTCTAAGGTTTTTTAAATGCTAATCCCTAACTATAACGTCCCTGAAACCTATGGTTTTTTCAGTGAATTTCTAAGGTTTTTTAAATGCCAATTTCTAACTATGCCTACATAGGTAGGACATGTGCAGAAAGAGGAAGAAAGGTGCAGAAAGAAGCAAGAGATGTGCAGAAAGAACCAACAGAGGTACAGAAAGAGGCCTATTTTGACTGTACCTTGCAACAGACTCATACAAAGTACCCTAATCACTAATCCTTCACCAAAGATGTCTTAAACCTCACTTTTCTCTTGAAGGTTCACTTTTAATCGACTGCTCAGAATGTTAGGGCTACCAAATATAAAACAGCAATCCTAAGCATATCACTGTTGTAAGTCTGACCAAGTTTGTGAAGGTATGCATGCGTGTCTATGCTTTTACCTAGTGACATGTTAAATGAAAATAAACATACAAACACTTGAATACCTGTGTCTCAAACAGCATACTCTGTAAATTTGTGTAAAAAAAGGTGTATGCATTTCTTTCTGCTCACAATACAGGGCATATGGGTATTCAATAGTATATTTGAGGGGCTCTATAACACATAAAGACATGTCTGCCTGTGCAACCGAATGACAGAGCAGAACTGAGAAAATGTGACCGCTTTTTTAGCTACCATCTTCATGCATAACACATGTAAGAATACATATACAAGTAGACATATACCTCAGTCACGAGAACACGCAGACCTTTAAACTTGACAGCTTGCACTTCCCATTTGAGTACAGAAAGAGGCGAGAGAAGTTCAAAAAGAAGCAAGAGAGTTGCAGAAACAGGCAAAAGAGGAGCAGAAAGAGAGAACAGGAATGCAGACAGAGGCAAGAGAGGTGCAAAAAGAGGGAAAAGGGGTGCAGAAAGAGGCAAGAGGGGTGCAGAAATTTGCAAGAGAGGTGCAGAAAGAAGCAAGAGCAGTGCAGAAAGAACCAACAGAGGTGGAGAAGGAGGCAAGAGGGGTGCAGAAAGAGGCAAGAGAAGTGCAGAAAGAAGCAACGGAGGTGCAGAAGGAGACACGAGAACTGCAGAAAGAGGAAAGAGAGTTGCAGAAACAGGCAAGAGAGGTGCAGAAAAAGGAAAAAGGGGTGCAGAAAGAGGCAAGAGAGGTGCAGAAAGAGGAAAGAAGGGTGCAGAAAGAGGCAAGAGGAGTGCAGAAAGAAGCAACAGAAGTGCAGAAAGAAGCAACAGAACTGCAGAAAGAAGCAACAGAGGTGCAGAAAGAAGCAAGAGGGGTGCAGAAAGAGGCAAGAGAAGTGCAGAAAGAAGCAACAGAGGTGCAGAAAGAGGCAAGAGATGTGCAGGAAGAAGAAGAGGGGTGCAGAAAGAGGCAAGAGCAGTGGAGAAAGAACCAACAGAGGTGCAGAAAGAAGCAAGAGAAGTGCAGAAAGAAGCAACAGAGGTGCAGAAAGAGGCAAGAGTGATGCAGACAGAGGCAAGAGAGGTGCGGAAAGAACCAACAGAGGTGCAGAAAGAGGCAAGAGGGGTGCAGAAATGTCCAAGCGAGTAGGGGACAGAACCAAGAGCAGTACAGAAAGAACCAACGGAGGTGCAAAAAGAGGCAAGAGGGGTGCTGAAAGAGGCAAGAGAAGTGCAGAAAAAAGCAAAAGAGTAGCAGAAAGAGGCAAGATGGGTACAGAAAGAGGCAAGAGAGGAGCAGAAATATACAAGAGAGGTGCACACAGAGGCACGAGGGGTACAGATATTTGCAAGAGAGGCGCAGAAAGAAGCAAGAGAAGTGCAGAAAGAAGCAACAGAGATGCAGAAAGAGGCGAGAGGGGTGCAGAAAGAGGCAAGAGGAGTGCAGACAGAGGCAAGAGAGGTACAGAAAAAGGGAAGACGGGTGCAGAAAGAGGCAAGAGGGGTGCAGAAATTTGCAAGACAGGTGCAGAAAGAAACAAGAGCAGTACAGAAACAAACAAGAGAGGTGCAGAAAGAGGCAAGAGGGGTGCAGAAAGAGGCAAGAGAAGTACAGAAAGAAGTAACAGAGGTGCAGAAACAGGCAAGAGAACTGTAGAAAGAGGCAAGAGAGTTGCCGAAACAGGCAAGAGATGAGCAGAAAGAAGGAACAGGGGTACAGAAAGAGGCAAGAGAGGTGCAGAAAGAGGGAAGAGAGGTGTAGAAAGAAGGGAGAAGGGAGCAGAAAGAGGTAAGAGGGGTGCAGAAAGAAGCAAGAGAGGTGCAGAAAGAAGCAAGAGAGGTGCAGAAAGAGGGAAGAAGGGTGCAGAAAGAGGCAAGATTGGTGCAGAAAGAAGCAACAGAAGTGCAGAAAGAAGCAAGAGAAGTGCAGAAAGAGGCAAGGAAGTGCAGAAAGAAGCAACAGAGGTGCAGAAGGAGGCAAGGAAGTGCAGAAAGAGGCAAGAGAGTTGCAGAAACAGGCAAAGGAGGTGCAGAAAGAAGCAACAGCAGTGCAGAAAGAACCAACAGAGGTGCAGAAGGAGGCAGGAGGGGTACAGAAGAGGCAAAAGAAGTGCAAAAACAAGCAAAAGAGGTGCAGAAAGAGGCAGGAGGGGTACAGAAAGCGGCAAGAGAGGTGCAGAAAGAGGCAAGAGAGGTGCACAAAAAGGGAAGAAGGGTGCAGAAAGAGACAAGAGGGGTGCAGAAAGAAGCAAGAGAGGTGTAGACTGAAGCAAGAGAAGTGCAGAAAGAAGCAACAGAGGTGCAGAAAGAGGCAAGGGGGTGCAGAAAGAGGCAAGACAAGTGCAGAAGGAAGCAACAGAGGTGCAGAAAAAGGCAAGAAAAGTGCAGAAAGAGGCAAGAGAGTTACAGAAACAGGCAAAAGAGGTGCAGAAAGAGGGAACAGGGGTGCAGACAGAGGCAAGAGAGGTGCAGAAAGAACCAACAGAGGTGCAGAAAGAAGCAAGAGGTGTGCAGAAATGTGCAAGAGAGTAGCAGACAAATGCAAGAGCAGTGCAGAAAGAACCAACAGAGGTGCAGAAAGAGGCAAAAGGTGTGCAGAAAGAGGCAAGAGAAGTGCAAAAAGAAGCAACAGAGGTGCAGAAGGAGGCAAGAGAACTACAGAAAGAGGCTAGAGAGTTGCAGAAACAGGCAAGAGAGGTGCAGAAAAAGGGAACAGGGGTGCAGAAAGAGGCAAGAGTGGTGCAGAAAGAGGGAATAAGGGTGCAGAAAGAGGCAAGAGGGGTGCAGGAAGAAGCAACAGAAGTGCAGAAAGAAGCAAGAGAAGTGCAGAAAGAAGCAACAGAGGTGCAGAAAGAGGCAAGAGGGGTGCAGAAAGAGGCAAGAGAAGTGCAGAAAGAAGCAACAGAGGTGCAGAAGGAGGCAAGAGAAGTGCAGAAAGAGGCAAGAGAGTTGCAGAAACAGGCAAAAGAGGTGGAGAAAGAAGCAAGAGCAGTGCAGAAAGAACCAACAGAGGTGCAGAAGGAGGCAAGAGGGGTGCAGAAATGTCCAAGAGAGGTGCACAAAGAAGCAAGAGCAGTGCAGAAAGAACAACAGAGGTGCAGAAGGAGCCAAGAGAGGTACAGAAAGAGGCAAAAGAGGTGCGGACAGAGGTGAGAAAGGTACAGAAAGAGGCAAGAGGGGTGCAGGAGGCAAGAGAAGTGCATAAAGAAGCAACATAGGTGCAGAAGGAGGCAAGAGAAGTGCAGAAAGAGGCAAGAGAGTTGCAGAAACAGGCAAAAGAGGTGGGGAAAGAAGCAAGAGCAGTGCAGAAAGAACCAACAGAGGTGCAGAAGGAGGCAAGAGGGGTGCAGACATTTCCAAGAGAGGTGCACAAAGAAGCAAGAGCAGTGCAGAAAGAAGCAAGAGAGGTGCACAAAGAGACATGAAGGGTACAGGAAGAGGCATTAGGGGTGCAGACAATAGGAAGAGAACTGCAGAAAGAAGCAACAGAGGTGCTGAAAGAGGCCTGAAGGGTGCAGAAAGAGGCAAGAGAATTGCAGAAAGAAGCAACAGAGGTGCAGAAAGAGGCATGAATGGTACAGAAAGAGGCAAGAGGGGTGCAGAAAGAAGCAATAGCAGTGCAGAAAGAACCAACAGATGTGCAGAAGGAGGCAAGAGGGGTGCAGAAAAAGGCAAGAGGGGTGCAGAAATTTCCAAGAGAGGTGAACAAAGAAGCAAAAGCAGTGCAGAGAGAAACAACAGAGGTGCAGAAGGAGCCAAGAGAGGTACAGAAAGAGGCAAAAGAAGTGCAGAAACAAGCAAAAGAAGTGCAGAAAGAGGCAAGAGGGGTGCAGAAAGAGGAAAAAGAAGTGCAGAAAGAAGCAACAGAGGTGCTTAAAGAGGCAAGAGGGGTGCAGAAAGAGGCAAGAGAAGTACACAAAGAGGCAAGAGAAGTGCTGAAAGAAGCAACAGAGGTGTAGAAAGAAGCAAGAGAAGTGATAAAACAGACAAGAGAGTTGCAGAAACAGGCAAAAGATGTGCAGAAAGAGGCAAGAGAAGTGCTGAAAAAGCAACCGAGGTGCAGAAAGAAGAGAAGTGATAAAACAGACAAGAGAGTTGCAGAAAGAAACAAGAAAGGTGCAGAAAAAAGGAAGAGAAGTGCGGAAAGAAGCAATACAGTTGCCAAAAGAGGCAAGAGAGGTGCCGCAAGAGAGGTGCCAAGAGAGGTACAGAAAGAGAGAAGAGGGTTGCAAAAAGAGGGAAGAGGGATGCAGAAAGAGGCAAGAGGGGTGCAGAAAGAAGCAAGAGAAGTGATAAAACAGACAAGAGAATTGCATAAAGAAACAAGAAAGGTTCAGAAAAAAGGAAGAGAAGTGCAGAAAGAGGCAAGACAGGTGCAGAAAGAGGCAGGAGAGGTGCAGAAAGACGCAAGTGAGGTGCAGAAAGAGGCAAGAGAGGTGCAGAAAGAGGCAAGAGAGGTGCAGAAAGGGGCAAGAGAGGTACAGAAACAGGCAAGAGAGGTGCAGACAGACAGAACAGGGGTGCAGAAAGAGGCAAGAGAGGTGCAGAAAGAGGGAAGAGGGGTGTAGAAAGAGGCAAGAGGAATGCAGAAAGAAGCAACAGAGGTGCAGAAAGAAGCAAGAGAAGTGATGAAAGAGACAAGAGAGTTGCAGAAACTGTCACGATTATCCTGATCAAGCATTACACACATAGGATTCCCTAAGAAAATCCAAGCTCTGAATTAGAAAAATCCCACCCCTTTCCTCGTGCATCCAGCACTACCACTGGTATGGTTAATTAACATATGTGTTGTAGTGCATTTTTGTTTATGTATTTGTACTGCTTATGTATGATTTATGTATGATTTCCTTAGCACTGTTTTTGCATGTATACTGTATTGCTGGGAAATATATTTGTACTTGTAGTTCAGGACATTATTCAACACATTGAAATTCAAACTGAAAATGCACTCGCGTTAAGAACCAAGACGCGCTATCATCAGAGAGAAACAAAAGCGCTCGCGAAAGAGACACGCTCTGCTTTTCCCCGCTTCAGTGTAAAGACATTGCTCAGCTGTCTGTCACGTCACATAGAGCGTGAACAGACGTGGCGGCCATTTTGGGTGTGGTCTTTCTATATAAGACCACACCCACCTTCCAGAAGGTGCTTAGCATTCTTAGCGTTTTCTTGCACGGACCTGCCAATGGGATTCCCTTACCTGTAATCCATGTCGGTGAGTTCCGGTTTTGATTCTTCAGTTCCTTCTGGAAAATCCTAGAAATCCTCGAATCAGCAGCACCTGAAAGGAAACAAGAAAGAAGAAAGTTAAGTACATTTTTTGTTACTTTGGCGCCCATCGCAAGAAAGGAATAACTAACCAAAAAGAAAGCTATTAGCAGAATTTTTGGACACATTTTTCTCTTGTATTGAGAAAGACTCTTCAGGACCTTGAAAGCAAAAAAGATATGGCACATTCTAGTGAATAAGAGAATGTCTATTGTATAGAAAAATCTGAATCATGTACAAGTGAATTGATATTTTGGGATCGTTGTTTGTTTTTCTTTGTTCCTTTTTTTCTTCGAATTTGTGTTTTAATATTTTAGAAGCAGAACACCCCAGTGCAAGACTGAAAACAAGTAAGCAGTTCCCTGGAAAGACAGCATTAGAGAACAATTATATATTGTAAATTTATTATAATATTAAAGGACTGTTTGTTTCTTCAAAGGGGGACGTTACCTGACCACATCCTCATCAGTCTGCCAGTCAGCAATCAACCTCCAATCCCTACAAAGAAATACTGAGACGTTATTCTCGCGAGCTTCAAATTGCAGGTAGGGAATCTTGAAGGGTTACTAATAAAAGTTAGTATAAAACAAATTTTTACACATGTAGCCTTTTTACCATCAAAGTGACGTTCCTCTTGTTGCCTCGCAGGTCGACAACAAGCACCCACCAATGTCCAGTATCCGGCCCTCCTCCCTGATTCCTATCACGTAACTTAAGTGGGTAACAAATCACAGGTTATAGCATAGGGAACTGGGAAGTTGGTCCATTACGACTCTGCGAAACATCAACTACGCACTAACAAGGTAAGAGTGCTTAGTTGCTTGACAGAAACAGGCAAGAGACGTGCAGAAAGAGGCAAGTGAAGTGCTGAAAGAAGCAACAGAGGTGCAGAACAAAGCAAGAGAAGTGATAAAACAGACAAAAGAGTTGCAGAAAGAAACAAGAAAGGTGCAGAAAAAAGGAAGAGAAGTGCAGAAAGAGGCAAGACAGGTGCAGAAAGAACCATCAGAGGTGCAGAAAGAGGTAAGAGGGGTGCAGAAAGAGGCAAGAGAAGTGCAGAAAGAACCAACAGAGGTGCAGAAAGAGGCAAGAGAGGTGCAGAAAGGGGCAAGAGAGGTACAGAAACAGGCATGAAAGGTACAGACAGAGGGAACAGAGGTGCAGAACGAGGCAAGAGAGGTGCAGAAAGAGGGAAGAGGAGTGTAGAAAGAGGCAAGAGGGGTACAGACAAAAGCAAGAGAGGTGTAGAAGGAAGCAAGAGAAGTGCAGAAAGAACCACCAGAGGTGCAGAAAGAGGCAAGAGGGATGCAGAAAGAGGCAAGAGTAGTGCAGAAAGAACCAACAGGGGTGCAGAAAGAGGCAAGAGAGGTACAGACCGAGGGAACAGGGGTGAAGAAAGAGGCAAGAGAGGTGCAGAAAGAGGGAAGAGGGGTGCAGAAAGAGGCAAGAGGGGTGCAGAAAGAAGCAACAGAGGTGCAGAAAGAAGCAAGAGAAGTGATGAAAGAGACAAGAGAGTTGCAGAAACAGGCAAGAGACGTGCAGGAAGAGGCAAGAGAAGTGCTGAAAGAAGCAACAGAGGTGCAGAACGAAGCAAGAGAAGTGATAAAACAGACAAGAGAGTTGCAGAAAAAAAAGAAAGGTGTAGAGAAAAGGAAGAGAAGTGCAGAAAGAAGCAAGAGAACTGCAGAAAGAACCACCAGAGGTGCAGAAAGAGGCAATAGGGGTGCAGAAAGAGGCAAGAGAGGTTCAGAACGAGGCAAGAGGAATGCAGAAAGAAGCAACAGAGGTGCAGAAAGAAGCAAGAGAAGTGATGAAAGAGACAAGAGAGTTGCAGAAACTGTCACGATTATCCTGATCAAGCATTACACACATAGGATTCCCTAAGAAAATCCAAGCTCTGAATTAGAAAAATCCCACCCCTTTCCCGTGCATCCAGCACTACCACTGGTATGGTTAATTAACATATGTGTTGTAGTGCATTTTTGTTTATGTATTTGTACTGCTTATGTATGATTTATGTATGATTTCCTTAGCACTGTTTTTGCATGTATACTGTATTGCTGGGAAATATATTTGTACTTGTAGTTCAGGACATTATTCAACACATTGAAATTCAAACTGAAAACGCACTCGCGTTAAGAACCAAGACGCGCTATCAGCAGAGAGAAACAAAAGCGCTCGCGAAAGAGACACGCTCGGCTTTTCCCCGCTTCAGTGTAAAGACATTGCTCAGCTGTCTGTCACGTCTCATAGAGCGTGAACACACGAGGTGGCCATTTTGGGTGTGGTCTTTCTATATAAGACCACACCCACCTTCCAGAAGGTGCTTAGCCTTCTTAGCGTTTTCTTGCACGGACCTGCCAATGGGATTCCCTTACCTGTAATCCATGTCGGTGAGTTCCGGTTTTGATTCTTCAGTTCCTTCTGGAAAATCCTAGAAATCCTCGAATCAGCAGCACCTGAAAGGAAACAAGAAAGAAGAAAGTTAAATACATTTTTTGTTACTTTGGCGCTCATCGCAAGAAAGGAATAACTAACCAAAAAGAAAGCTATTAGCAGAATTTTTTGACACATTTTTCTCTTGTATTGAGAAAGACTCTTCAGGACCTTGAAAGCAAAAAGATATGGAACATTCTAGTGAATAAGAGAATGTATTGTATAGAAAAATCTGAATCATGTACAAGTGAATTGATATTTTGGGATCGTTGTTTGTTTTTCTTTGTTCCTTTTTTTCTTCAAATTTGTGTTTTAATATTTTAGAAGCAGAACACCCCAGTGCAAGACTGGAAACAAGTAAGCAGTTCCCTGGAAAGACAGCATTAGAGAACAATTATATATTGTAAATTTATTATAATATTAAAGGACTGTTTGTTTCTTCAAAGGGGGACGTTACCTGACCACATCCTCATCAGTCTGCCAGTCAGCAATCAACCTCCAATTCCTACAAAGAAATACTGAGATGTTATTCTCGCGAGCTTCAAATCGCAGGGAGGGAATCTTGAAGCGTTACTAATAAAAGTTAGTATAAAACAAATTTTCACACATGTAGCCTTTTTACCATCAAAGTGACGTTCCTCTTGTTGCCTCGCAGGTCGACCACAAGCACCCACCAACGTCCAGTATCCGGCCCTCCTCCCTGATTCCTATCACGTAACTTAAGTGGGTAACAAATCACAGGTTATAGCATAGGGAACTGGGAAGTTGGTCCATTACGTCTCTGTGAAACATCAACTACGCACTAACAAGGTAAGAGTGCTTAGTTGCTTGACAGAAGGCTAAGCCTACGAAGCACGTTTCGCCCAGACGCAATTGATCCCTCTCAGCAAATATCGCTACAGGATATAGCCTCACTTTTAACTGACATCAAAGCTGAAAATGCAGCTTTGTGTAGAGATATATCCACTCTACAAAACTCAGTATTCAACAAACCTATACTTAAGCCTCCCAGTTTTCAGCCTAATTTGCAATCTACTTCACAGACCTTGCATACTTCTACCTCCACTACGCCAACCCAAATTCAAGTGGTAACCCCAGTTTCTGTACCTTTAGCACCACCCAAGAGGTTTCATGGAGATAGTAATAAATTTACTATACTTTTGAATCAATGTCATTTACATTTCATCGCTAAACCTACAGCTTTTCCTGATGACTACTCAAAAATTGCTTTTATTTTGTCTTATCTGGGAGGGGACGCCGCTTTGTGGTCCGTCCCCTTAGTAGAACGGGATGATCCTTTGCTGTATGACTTTAGACGATTTACACATACCATGAAAAAACTATTTGCCAAACACGTGTTTGTGCAATCAGCTGATAACGAATTACTTAACTTGAAGCAAGGCTCATCTGATTTGATACATTATATTTCCCTTTTAATAGGTTAGTTATAGAGGCTGAGTGGCCTGAGGAAAAGAGAGTGTCTCTCTTTACAGAGGCTTGCGAGATGAGCTTAAAGACATGGTGACTCAAATTTTAGATCCCCTGATGATTGCAGCAAATTTATAGATTTGGTTGTTAAATTAAATCATCGATTGATAGAAAAAAAGGTGAAAAGGGAAAATCTGATCAGAAACTTTTATTGTTCAAAGAAAAAGGGATCCCTAAAAATGAAACCACTAATAAGACAGATTTAGGAGAACCCATGCAAATAGGTACAATCAGGGGTCCCCTTACCAAAGAAGAAAAGGAAAAACGTCGTAAACTTAATCAGTGTCTTTATTGTGGGAAACCTGGGCACTTCGTAAAAGAATGTCCCACTCGTCCAAATAAGTTTAAACCCAAGACGCCCGAAGTAGCTCTTGTACAACAACAATCGGAAAACTAGAAAACTCGACAAAAGACGAGGTCAGTTTGTTGAGTTCTTTTTCTACCTTGGCCTCCACAGTACCCACGATATTTTTTCAACATCTTAGTATTCAAGTAACTTTAAAGGCTTTGAGCTCTAGTCACACTTGGACTGTAGACGCTTTAATTGATTCTGGCGCTACAGGAAATTTTATTGACACTCAATTTTTAGTAAAATTAGGTTTCCATACAGTACCAAAAAACCAACCTGAAATAGTACGGGCTGTGGATGGGAAAGAACTAACGTCAGGACTGATACAGAATCAAACTGAGACTTTACTTATGATGAGTTCTACCATTCATCAAGAAACTATAACATTTGATATTATAGACGCCCTTCAGTTTCGTCTCATTCTGGGAATCCCATGGTTAATTCAACATAACCCACAGATAGATTGGGTTAAGAAAACAGTAACATTTACGTCACACCATTGTCGCACCACGTGTTTTCAACATGACGCAGAAGAAGACAGAGTTCATGGATATGACTTCCTAAAGAGTTAAGGAGCATATTACTTATTGAAGGAGTACCTAGTGAGTATTCAGATCTCTTGGACGTTTTTGATAAGAAAAAGGCAAATACCTTACCACCCCATAGAGATTTTGATTGCCGTATAGATTTGGTCCCTGGGGCTACATTACCATGTAGTCGAATATACGCCCTAACTGAAAAAGAAAATGAATATCTGAGGACGTATTTAGATGATTATCTTGCTAATGGGTTTATTCGACATTCCAAATCCCCAGTCTCGTCTCCTCTTTTTTTTATACCTAAAAAAGGGGGTGAGTTGCGCGTGTGTATAGACTACCGGGCCCTAAATAATGTGACAATCAAAAATCGCTACCTGCTTCCATTAATTCCAACCTTATTAGACCAAATCAAGAAAGCAACCATTTATACGAAACTTGATCTACGTGGAGCATACCATCTTGTACGAGTCCGATAGGGCGATGAATGGAAAACTGCGTTTCGCACAAAATTTGGCCTATTTGAATACCAAGTCATGCCCTTCGGACTCTGCAACGCTCCAGCTGCTTTTCAATTTTTTATAAATGAGGTTTTGCGAGAATTTTGGGATATTTGTTGTGTAGTCTATATAGATGACATCCTTATTTATTCAAATTCAGTATCTGAACATGTAAAGCAAGTACGAGCCATTCTTCAAAAGCTTCTGCATAATTCATTGTATGCTAAATTGGAAAAAAGCATGTTTCACACAACAAAAGTGTTTTTTTGGGCTATGTAATTAGTCCTTCTGGAATCGAAATAGACCCAAAAAAGATCGAATCAGTCCTTACTTGGCCTAGTCCAACCTCAGTAAAACAGATTCAAAGTTTTTTGGGTTTCGCTAATTTTTACAGGCGTTTCATTTGTGATTTTTCCCAAACCATTACACCTATCACTAAACTTCTTCGTAAAGGAGTGAAGTTCGAGTGGACAGAATCTGCTGAAAAAGCTTTTCAACATTTAAAGAGGCTGTTCACTTCAGCCCCTATATTGAAGCACCCAGACCCTTCTCGCCCATTCATAGTAGAAGCTGATGCTTCTTAATTCGCGTTGGGTGGGATTCTGTCACAGAGACATGTTGATACCAGACAACTTCATCCCATAGCCTATTATTCTAGAAAATTATCCCCGGCTGAGCAGAATTTTGCTATAGCAGACAGAGAGCTTTTAGCAATAAAAGCTGTTTTTGAAGAATGGCGCCACTATTTGCTAGGTGCAAGACACCCAATTACAATTTACACAGATCATCGCAATTTACAATTTCTAAGAACCATTAAGGCTTTATCTGCATGACAATTGCGTTGACCTTATTTTTTAATGACTATAACTTTATTATTTCTTATCGACCAGGAAAAGAAAACAACAAAGCAGATGCTCTATCACGTATAGGTATTGAAGATGAACTTCCTAGACAAACTGAAACCACACACCCTATTCTACCCACGCATTGTTTTCAAGCTGGTACAACCAATACTGATGTAATATCTTGTATCCAAGAAGAATTACAAACAAAACAAAAGGAAGAATGGTTAGCATTATATCCATCCCTTTGCTGGAAAAAAGATATGTTATTCATGAATGACCAAGTGTTTGTACCATCAGAACTCTTACAAACTTGAATTTTACAATTGCATCATGAAACTCCTTTGTCCGCTCAACCCGGAGTTACAAAAACCTACCAGTTGATAAAACGACATTTTTGGTGGCCTTCCATGTTCATAGATATTAAAAAATGTGTTGATACTTGTATGATTTGTATCCAAAATAAATCCCAACATCAGGCCCCAAGTGGGTTTTTGCAGCATTTACCTATTCCACCTCAACCTTGGCATACTGTGTCACTAGATTTCATTGTGGAACTTCCACCTACTGCCAAAGGTTTCACAACTATATTGACTGTAGTAGACCAGTTCACTCGTATGGCCCATTTAATTCCTTTGAAAAACTCCCTTCTGCGTTAGAATTGGCCTACGTTTTCGAGAAAGAAATTATACGCTTAAATGGAATTCCATCTATTCTTGTTTCTGACAGAGGCCCCCAATTTATTTCCCATTTTTGGCAACATCTGAGTGCATCTTTGAACATGGAAGTGCGTACATCATCCAGTTATCATCCCCAGACAGATGGTTTAACTGAACGCACCAATCAAACGATTGATCAATACCTACGTTGTATGTTATTAGATTATGAGCAAGAATGGTCAGATATTTTGTGGGCTTTGGACTTTGCTTATAATAATACTGATCATTCATCTATTGATATGTCTCCATTCTTTTGCACTTATGGTTATCATCCTAAGAATATTCCTGATCAAATTATACCTTCCGATGAAGTTCCATCAATACATGATTATGTAAATAAGTTAACTTCCATTCAGCAAAATGCTCAATTTCAATTGGCAAAAGCAAAAGAAAGTCGAAAGGTTTCTGCAGACAAACATCGCTCTGCCCCGCCTTTATATAACGTAGGAGATAAAGTAAGGTTGGCTACAAAAATCTACGAATCAAAGGAAACAAGAAGTTCTGTCCCTGTTTTATTGGACCATTTCCAATTGAAAAGTAATAAATCCTGTAAGTTTAAAATTGACACTCCCATCTAATTATTGAATCCATCCAGTCTTTCACGTTTCACTGGTAAAACCGTTCAATCCTATGACTCGTACAAAGACACCCCCTCCCCCCATTGAAATTGAGGGAGTTCCGGAACTCGAAGTAAAAGCCATTTTGGACGCTAAAAGAATTCGTGGAAAGTTGTTTTACTTAGTGGACTGGAAAGGTTACGGTCCAGAAGAGCGCTCTTGGGAGCCTCTTGCTCATTTGCAAAATGCACCACGTATAGTCAAAGCGTTTCATACTTGATACCCTAATAAACCAAAACCTATCCCAATGGTTTTAGGGGGGACCTTGAGAGGGGAGTACCGTCACGATTATCCTGATCAAGCATTACACACATAGGATTCCCTAAGAAAATCCAAGCTCTGAATTAGAAAAATCCCACCCCTTTCCCGTGCATCCAGCACTACCACTGGTATGGTTAATTAACATATGTGTTGTAGTGCATTTTTGTTTATGTATTTGTACTGCTTATGTATGATTTATGTATGATTTCCTTAGCACTGTTTTTGCATGTATACTGTATTGCTGGGAAATATATTTGTACTTGTAGTTCAGGACATTATTCAACACATTGAAATTCAAACTGAAAATGCACTCGCGTTAAGAACCAAGACGCGCTATCATCAGAGAGAAACAAAAGCGCTCGCGAAAGAGACACGCTCTGCTTTTCCCCGCTTCAGTGTAAAGACATTGCTCAGCTGTCTGTCACGTCACATAGAGCGTGAACAGACGTGGCGGCCATTTTGGTTGTGGTCTTTCTATATAAGACCACACCCACCTTCCAGAAGGTGCTTAGCATTCTTAGCGTTTGCACGGACCTGCCAATGGGATTCCCTTACCTGTAATCCATGTCGGTGAGTTCCGGTTTTGATTCTTCAGTTCCTTCTGGAAAATCCTAGAAATCCTCGAATCAGCAGCACCTGAAAGGAAACAAGAAAGAAGAAAGTTAAGTACATTTTTTGTTACTTTGGCGCCCATCGCAAGAAAGGAATAACTAACCAAAAAGAAAGCTATTAGCAGAATTTTTGGACACATTTTTCTCTTGTATTGAGAAAGACTCTTCAGGACCTTGAAAGCAAAAAAGATATGGAACATTCTAGTGAATAAGAGAATGTCTATTGTATAGAAAAATCTGAATCATGTACAAGTGAATTGATATTTTGGGATCGTTGTTTGTTTTTCTTTGTTCCTTTTTCTTCGAATTTGTGTTTTAATATTTTAGAAGCAGAACACCCCAGTGCAAGACTGAAAACAAGTAAGCAGTTCCCTGGAAAGACAGCATTAGAGAACAATTATATATTGTAAATTTATTATACTATTAAAGGACTGTTTGTTTCTTCAAAGGGGGACGTTACCTGACCACATCCTCATCAGTCTGCCAGTCAGCAATCAACCTCCAATCCCTACAAAGAAATACTGAGACGTTATTCTCGCGAGCTTCAAATTGCAGGTAGGGAATCTTGAAGGGTTACTAATAAAAGTTAGTATAAAACGAATTTTTACACATGTAGCCTTTTTACCATCAAAGTGACGTTCCTCTTGTTGCCTCGCAGGTGGATAACAAGCACCCGCCAACGTCCAGTATCCGGCCCTCCTCCCTGATTCCTATCACGTAACTTAAGTGGGTAACAAATCACAGGTTATAGCATAGGGAACTGGGAAGTTGGTCCATTACGTCTCTTGCGAAACATCAACTACGCACTAACAAGGTAAGAGTGCTTAGTTGCTTGACAGAAACAGGCAAGAGACGTGCAGAAAGAGGCAAGTGAAGTGCTGAAAGAAGCAACAGAGGTGCAGAACAAAGCAAGAGAAGTGATAAAACAGACAAAAGAGTTGCAGAAAGAAACAAGAAAGGTGCAGAAAGAAGGAAGAGAAGTGCAGAAAGAGGCAAGACAGGTGCAGAAAGAAGCATCAGAGGTGCAGAAAGAGGTAAGAGGGGTGCAGAAAGAGGCAAGAGAAGTGCAGAAAGAACCAACAGAGGTGCAGAAAGAGGCAAGAGAGGTGCAGAAAGAAGCAAGAGAGGTACAGAAACAGGCATGAAAGGTGCAGACAGAGGGAACAGAGGTGCAGAACAGAGCAAAGAGAGATGCAGAAAGAGGGAAGAGGAGTGTAGAAAGAGGCAAGAGGGGTACAGACAAGAAGCAAGAGAGGTGCAGAAGGAAGCAAGAGAAGTGCAGAAAGAACCACCAGAGGTGCAGAAAGAGGCAAGAGGGATGCAGAAAGAGGCAAGAGTAGTGCAGAAAGAACCAACAGGGGTGCAGAAAGAGGCAAGAGAGGTACAGACCGAGGCAACAGGGGTGAAGAAAGAGGCAAGAGAGGTGCAGAAAGAGGGAAGAGGGGTGCAGAAAGAGGCAAGAGGGGTGCAGAAAGAGACCAACAGAGGTGCAGAAAGAAGCAAGAGAAGTGATGAAAGAGACAAGAGAGTTGCAGAAACAGACAAGAGACGTGCAGAAAGAGGCAAGAGAAGTGCTGAAAGAAGCAACAGAGGTGCAGAACGAAGCAAGAGAAGTGATAAAACAGACAAGAGAGTTGCAGAATAAAAAGAAAGGTGCAGAGAGAAAAGGAAGAGAAGTGCAGAAAGAGGCAAGACAGGTGCAGAAAGAGGCAGGAGAGGTGCAGAAAGAGGCAAGTGGGGTGCAGAAAGAGGCAAGAGAGGTGCAGAAAGAGGGAAGAGGGGTGCAGACAAAAGCAAGAGAGGTGTAGAAAGAAGCAAGAGAACTGCAGAAAGAACCACCAGAGGTGCAGAAAGAGGCAATAGGGGTGCAGAAAGAGGCAAGAGAGGTTCAGAACGAGGCAAGAGAGATACAGAAACAGGCAAGAGAGATACAGACAGAGGGAACAGGGGTGCAGAAAGAGGCAAGAGAGGTGCAGAAAGAGGCAACAGAGGTGCAGAAAGAGGGACAACGGGTGCAGAAAGAGGCAAGAGGGGTGCAGAAAGAAGCAACAGAGGTGCAGAAAGAAGCAAGAGAAGTGATGAAAGAGACAGGAGAGTTGCAGAAACAGGCAAGAGAAGTGCAGAAAGAGGCAAGAGAAGTGTTGAAAGAAGCAACAGAGGTGCAGACAGAATCAAGAGAAGTGATAAAACAGACAAGAGAGTTGCAGGAAGAAACAAGAAAGGTGCAGAAGAAAGGAAGAGAAGTGCAGAAATAGGCAAGACAGGTGCAGGAAGAGTCAGGAGAGGTGCAGAAAGAGGCAAGTGAGGTGCAGAAAGAGGCAAGGGGGTGCAGAAAGAAGCAAGAGAGGTACAGAAAGAAGCAAAATGGGTGCAGAAAGGCAAGAGGGATGTAGAAAGAGGCAAGAGAACTGCAGAAAGAGGCAAGAAAGTTGCACAAACAGGCAAACAAGATGCAGAAAGATGGAACAGGGGTGCAGACAGAGGCAAGAGAGGTGCAGAAATATGGAAGTGGGGTACAGAAAGAGGCAAGAGGGGTGCAGAAAGAACCTACAGAGGGGTAGAAAAAGGCAAGAGGAGTGCAGAAAGAGGCAAGAGAAGTACAGAAAGATGCAACAGAGGTGCAGAAAGAGGTAAGAGAACTGCAGAAAGAGGGAACAGGGGTGCAGAAAGAGGCAAGAGAGGTGCAGAAATAGGGAAGTGGGGTGCAGAAAGAGGCAAGAGGGGTGCAGAAAGAACCAACAGAGGGGTAGAAAAATGCAAGAGGAGTACAGAAAGAGTCAAGAGAAGTGCAGAAAGAAGTAACAGAGGTGCAGAAACAGGCAAGAGAACTGTAGAAAGAGGCAAGAGAGTTGCCGAAACAGGCAAGAGATGTGCAGAAAGAAGGAACCGGGGTGCAGAAAGAGGCAAGAGAGGTGCACAAAAAGGGAAGAAGGGTGCAGAAAGAGACAAGAGGGGTGCAGAAAGAAGCAAGAGAGTTGTAGACAGAAGCAAGAGAAGTGCAGAAAGAAGCAACAGAGGTGCAGAAAGAGGCAAGAGGGGTGCAGAAAGAGGCAAGACAAGCGCAGAAGGAAGCAACAGAGGTGCAGAAAAAGGCAAGAAAAGTGCAGAAAGAGGCAAGAGAGTTACAGAAACAGGCAAAAGAGGTGCAGAAAGAGGGAACAGGGGTGCAGACAGAGGCAAGAGAGGTGCAGAAAGAACCGACAGAGGTGCAGAAAGAAGCAAGAGGGGTACAGAAATGTGCAAGAGAGTAGCAGACAGACGCAAGAGCAGTGCAGAAAGAACCAACAGAGGTGCAGAAAGAGGCAAAAGGTGTGCAGAAAGAGGCAAGAGAAGTGCAGAAAGAAGAAACAGAGGTGCAGAAGGAGGCAAGAGAACTTCAGAAAGAGGCTAGAGAGTTGCATAAACAGGCAAGAGAGGTGCAGAAAAAGGAAACAGGGGTGCAGAAAGAGGGAAGAGAGGTGCAGAAAGAGGGAATAAGGGTGCAGAAAGAGGCAAGAGGGATGCAGGAAGAAGCAACAGAAGTGCAGAAAGAAGCAAGAGAAGTGCAGAAAGAAGCAACAGAGGTGAAGAAAGAGGCAAGAGGGGTGCGGAAAGAGGCAAGAGAAGTGCATAAAGAAGCAACAGAGGTGCAGAAGGAGGCAAGAGAAGTGGAGAAAGAGGCAAGAGAAGTTGCAGAAACAGGCAAAAGAGGTGCAGAAAGAAGCAAGAGCAGTGCAGAAAGAACCAACAGAGGTGCAGAAGGAGGCAAGAGGGGTGCAGAAAGAGGCAAGAGGGGTGCATAAATATGCAAGAGAGGTGCAGAAAGAAGCAAGAGCAGTGCAGAAAGAAACAACTGAGGTGCAGAAGGAGCGAAGAGAGGTACAGAAAGAGGCAAGAGAAGTGCGAACAGAAGCGACAGAGATACAGAAAGAGGGAACAGGGGTGCAGATAAAGGCAAGAGGGATAGCAGAAATTTGCATAGAGAGATACAGAAAGAAGCAAGAGAAGTGCAGAAAGAAGGAACAGAAGTGCAGAAAGAAGCAAGAGAGGTGCACAAAGAGACGAGGTGGAAAGAGGTACAAGGTGCAGTAGAGGGACTAGGGGTGCAGACAATAGGCAAGATAATTGCAGAAAGAAGCAACAGAGGTGCTGAAAGAGGCCTGAAGGGTGCAGAAAGAGGCAAGAGAATTGCAGCAAGGAAGCAACAGAGGTGCAGAAACGAGGCAAGAGTGGTTGGAGAAAGAACCAACAGAGGTGCAGAAAGAAGCAAGAGGTGTGCAGAAAGAAGCAAGAGGAAGTGCAGAAAGAAGGAACAGCAGGTGCAGAAAGAACTAACAGATGATGCAGAAGGAGGTAAGAGGGGTGCAGAAAGAAGTACAGAGTGGTGCAGAAAGTAGCATAGAGAGGTGAAGAAAGAAGCAAAAGGAGTGCAGAGAGAAGCAACAGAGGTGCAGAAGGAGCCAAGAGAGGTGCAGAAAGAGGCAAGAGAGAAGTGCAGAAACAAGCAAAAGAGGTGCAGAAAGAGGCAAGAGAGGTGCAGACAGAGGCAAAAGAAGTGCAGAAAGAGAGCAACAGAGGTGCTGAAAGAGGCAAGAGGGGTGCAGAAAGAGAGCAAGAGAAGCTAGCAGAAAGAGGCGAATAGAAGTGCTGAAAGAAGGAACAGAGGTGCAGAAAGAAGCAAGAGAAGTGCATGAAACAGACAAGGAGCGATGCAGAAAGAGGCAAGAGAAGTGCAGAAAGAGGCAAGAGAAGTGCAGACAAGAAGCAACAGAGGTGTAGAAAGAAGCAAGAGAAGGCAGAAAGAACCACCAGAGGTGATAAAACAGACAAGAGAGATGCAGACAGAGAGAACACGGGTGCAGAAAGAGGCAAGAGAAGTGCGGAAAGAGGGACGACAGGTGCAGAAAGAGGCAAGAGAGGTGCAGAAACAGGCAAGAGAGGTGCAGTAAGAGAGCAAGAAGGGTGCAAAAACAGGCAAGAGAAGTGCAGAAAGAGGCAAGAGAAGTGTTGAAAGAAGCAACAGAAGGTGCAGAAAGAAGCAAGAGAAGTGATAAAACAGACAAGACAGTTGCAGAAAGAAACAAGAAAGGTGCAGTAAAAAGGAAGAGAAGTGCAGAAAGAGGCAAGACAGGTGCAGAAAGAGGCAGGAGAGGTGCAGAAAGAGGTAAGTGAGATGCAGACAGAGGCAAGAGGGGTGCAGACAGAGAGAAGAGAAGTGCAGAAAGAGGGAAGAGAAGTGCAGAAAGAGTGAAGGGGGTACAGAAAGAGGCAAGAGGGGTGCAGCAAGAAGCAACAGAGGTGCAGAAAGAGGCAAGAGAAGTGCAGAAAGAGGCAAGAGAGGTGCAGAAAGAGGCAAGAGGGGTGCAGAAAGAGGCACAAGGGGTGCCAAAAGAAGCAACAGAGGTGCAGAAAAAGGCAAGAGATGTGCTGAAAAAAACAACAGTGGTGCAGAAAGAAGCAAGAGAAGTGCAGAAAGAGGCAAGAGAGGTACAGAAAGGGGGAAGTGGGTGCAGAAAGAGGCACAAGGGTTGCAGAAATAGGCACGAGGGGTGCAGAAAGAAGCAAGAGAAGTGCAGAAAGAAGGAACAGAGGTGCAGAAAGAGGGAAGGAGGGTGGAGAAAGAGGCAAGAGAAGTGCAGAAAGAAGCAACAGAGGTACAGAAAGAGGGAACTGGGATAGAGAAAGAGACAAGAGAAGTGCAGAAACAAGCAACAGAGATGCAGAAAGTGGAAAGAGGGGTGGATAAAGAGGCAAGAGGGGTGCAGAAAGAAGCAAACGAGGTGCAGAAAGAAGCAAGAGAGGTGCAGAAAGAAGGAACAGAGGTGCAGAGAGAGGTAAGAAAGGTGCACAAAGAGGGAAAATGGGTGCAGAAAGAGGCACAAGGGGTGCAGAAACAAGCAAGAGAAGTGCAGAAAGAAGCAACAGAGGTGCAGAAAGAGGGAAGAGGGGTGCAGAAAGAGACAAGAGAAGTGCAAAAAGAAGCAACAGAGATGCAGAAAGGGGGGAAGAGGGGTGGAGATAGAGGCAAGAGGGATGCAGAAAGAAGCAAGAGATGTGCAGAAAGAAACAAAAGAAGTGCAGAAAGAAGGAACAGAGGTGCAGAAAGAGGCAAGAGGGGTGCAGAAAGAGGGAAGAGGGGTGCAGAAAGAGGCACAAGGGTTGCAGTAAGAAGGGACAGAGGTGCAGAAAGAAGCAAGAGAACTGCAGAAAGAAGCAACAGAGGTGCAGAAAGAGGGATGAGGGGTGGAGAAAGAGTCAAGAGAAGTGCAGGAAAAAGCAACAGAGATGCAAAAACGGGGAACAGGGTTGGAGAAAGTGGCAAGAGGGGTGCAGAAAGAAGCAAGAGATGTGCAGAAAGAAACAAAGGAAGTGCAGAAAAAAGGAACAGAGGTGCAGAAAGAGGGAAGAGGGTTGCAAAAGGAGGTAAGAGGGGTGCAGAAAGAAGCACAAGTGGTGCAGAAGGCAGCAAGAGAGGTGCAGAAAGAAGCAAGAGGAGTGCAGAAAGAAGCAACAGGGGTGGAGAAAGAGGCAAGAGGGATGCAAAAAGAGGAAGGAGGGGTGAAGAAAGAGACACGAGGGCTGCAGAAAGAAACAAGAGATGTGCAGAAAGAAACAAAAGAAGTGCAGAAAAAAGGAACAGAGGTGAAGAAAGAGGCAATAGGGGTGCAGAAAGAGGGAAGAGGGGTGGAGAAAGAGGCAAGGGGTGTAGAAAGTAGCAAGAGAGCTATAGAAAGAAACAAAAGAAGTGCAGAAAGAAGGAAGCGTGGTGCAGAAAAAGGAAACAGGTGTGCAGAAAGAAAGACGAGGGGTGGAGAAAGAGGCAAGGGGGTGCAGAAAGAAGCAAGAGAGCTGCAGAAAGAAACAACAGAAGTGCAGATTGAAGGAACGGAGGTGCAGAAAGAAGCAAAAGAGGTGCAGAAAGAAGCAGGAGAGGTGCAGAAAGAGGCAAGTGGGGTGCAGAAAGAGGCAAGAGAGGTGCAGAAAGAGGGAAGAGGGGTGCAGAAAGAGGCAAGAGGGGTGCAGACAAAAGCAAGACAGGTGTAGAAAGAAGCAAGAGAAGTGCAGAAAGAACCACCAGAGGTACAGAAAGAGGCAATAGGGGTGCAGAAAGAGGGACGACGGGTGCAGAAAGAGGCAAGAGGGGTGCAGAAACAGGCAAGAGAAGTGCAGAAAGAGGCAAGAGAAGTGTTGAAAGAAGCAACAGAGGTGCAGAAAGAAGCAAGAGATGTGATAAAACAGACAAGACAGTTGCAGAAAGAAACAAGAAAGGTGCAGAAGAAAGGAAGAGAAGTGCAGAAAGAGGCAAGACAGATGCAGAAAGAGGCAGGAGAGGTGCAGAAAGAGGCAAGTGAGGTGCAGAAAGAGGCAAGGGGGTGCAGAAAGAAGCAAGAGAGGTACAGAAAGTAGCAGGAAAGGTACAGAAAGAAGCACGAGAAGTGCAGAAAGAAGCAAAATGGGTGCAGAAAGAGGCAAGAGGGGTGCAGAAAGAGGCAAGAGAAGTGCACAAAGAAGCAACAGAGGTGCAGAAGGAGGCAAGAGAACTGCAGAAAGAGGCAAGAAAGTTGCACAAACAGGCAAACAAGGTGCAGAAAGATGGAACAGGGGTGCAGACAGAGGCAAGAGAGGTGCAGAAATAGTGAAGTGGGGTGCAGAAAGAGGCAAGAGGGGTGTAGAAATAACCAACAGAGGGGTAGAAAGAGGCAAGAGGAGTGCAGAAAGAGGCAAGAGAAGTGCAGAAAGAAGCAACAGAGGTGCAGAAAGAGGTAAGAGAACTGCAGAAAGAGGGAACGGGGGTGCAGAAAGAGGCAAGAGAGGTCAGAAAGAGGGCAGAGGGTTGCAAAAAGAGGCAAGAGGGGTGCAGAAAAAGCAAGAGAGGTGTAGAAAGAAGCAAGAGAAGTGTAAAAAGAACCACCAGAGGTGCAGAAAGAGGCAAGAGGGGTGCAGAAAGAGGCAAGAGAAGTGCAGAAAGAACCAACAGAGGTGCAGAAAGAGGCAAGTGAGGTACAGAAACAGGCAAGAGAGGTGCAGACAGAGGGAACAGGGGTGCAGAAAGAGGCAAGAGAGGTGCAGAAAGAGGAAAGAGGGGTGCAGAAAGAGGCAAGAGGGGTGCAGAAAGAAGCAACAGTGGTGCCAAAAAAAGCAAGAGAAGTGATGAAAGAGACAAGAAAGTTGCAGAAACAGGCAAAAGAAGTGCAGAAAAAGGCAAGAGAAGTGCTGAAAGAAGCAAGAGAAGTGATAAAACAGACAAGAGAGTTACAGAAAGAAACAAGAAAGGTGCAGTAAAAAGGAAGAGAAGTGCAGAAAGAGGCAAGACAGGTGCAGAAAGAGGCAGGAGAGGTGCAGAAAGAGGCAAGTGAGATGCAGACAGAGGCAAGAGGGGTGCAGACAGAGAGAAGAGAAGTGCAGAAAGAGGGAAGAGAAGTGCAGAAAGAGGAAGAGATGTGCAGAAAGAGGGAAGAGGGGTGCAGATGGAGGCACAAGGGGTGCAGAAAGAGGCACGAGGGGTGCCGAAAGAAGCAACAGAGGTTCAGAAAAAGGCAAGAGATGTGCTGAAAAAAACAACAGTGGTGCAGAAAGAAGCAAGAGAAGTGCAGAAAGAGGCAAGAGAGGTACAGAAAGGGGGAAGGGGGTGCAGAAATAGGCACGAGGGGTGCAGAAAGAAGCAAGAGATGTGCAGAAAGAAGGAACAGAGGTGCAGAAAGAGGGAAGAAGGGTGGAGAAAGAGGCAAGAGAAATGCAGAAAGAAGCAACAGAGGTACAGAAAGAGGGAACTGGGATAGAGAAAGAGACAAGAGAAGTGCAGAAACAAGCAACAGAGATGCAGAAAGTGTAAAGAGGGGTGGATAAAGAGGCAAGAGGGGTGCAGAAAGAAGCAAACGAGGTGCAGAAAGAAGCAAGAGAGGTGCAGAAAGAAGGAACAGAGGTGCAGAGAGAGGTAAGAAAGGTGCACAAAGAGGGAAAATGGATGCAGAAAGATGCACGAGGGGTGCAGAAAGAAGCAACAGAGGTGCAGAAAGAGGGAAGAGGGGTGCAGAAAGAGACAAGAGAAGTGCAAAAAGAAGCAACAGAAATGCAGAAAGGGGAAGAGGGGTGGAGATAGAGGCAAGAGGGAAGCAGAAAGAAGCAAGAGAGGTGCAGAAAGAAACAAAAGAAGAGTAGAAAGAAGGAACAGAGGTGCAGAAAGAGGCAAGAGGGGTGCAGAAAGAGGGAAGAGGGGTGCAGAAAGAGGCACAAGGGTTGCAGTAAGAAGGGACAGAGGTGCAGAAAGAAGCAAGAGAACTGCAGAAAGAAGAAACAGAGGTGCAGAAAGAGGGATGAGGGGTGGAGAAAGAGGCAAGAGAAGTGCAGGAAAAAGCAACAGAGATGCAAAAACGGGGAACAGGGTTGGAGAAAGTGGCAAGAGGGGTGCAGAAAGAAGCAAGAGATGTGCAGAAAGAAACAAAGGAAGTGCAGAAAAAAGGAACAGAGGTGCAGAAAGACACAAGAGGGATGCAAAAGGAGGTAAGAGGGGTGCAGAGAGAAGCACAAGTGGTGCAGAAAGCAGCAAGAGAGGTGCAGAAAGAAGCAAGAGGAGTGCAGAAAGAAGCAACAGAGGTGCAGAAAGAGGCAAGAGGGGTGCAAAAAGAGGGATGAGGGGTGAAGAAAGAGAAACGAAGGGTGCAGAAAGAAGCAAGAGATGTGCAGAAAGAAACAAAAGAAGTGCAGAAAAAAGGAACAGAGGTGAAGAAGGAGGCAATAGGGGTGCAGAAAGAGGGAAGAGGGGTGGAGAAAGAGGCAAGGGGGTGTAGAAAGTAGCAAGAGAGCTATAGAAAGAAACAAAAGAAGTGCAGAAAGAAGGAACAGAGGTGCAGAAAAAGGCAACAGGTGTGCAGAAAGAGAGACGAGGGGTGGAGAAAGAGGCAAGGGGGTACAGAAAAAAGCAAGAGAGCTGCAGAAAGAAATAAAAGAAGTGCAGAAAGAAGGAACAGAGGTGCAGAAAGAAGCAAAAGAGGTGCAGAAAGAGACAGGAGAGATGCAGAAAGAGGCAAGTGGGGTGCAGAAGGAGGCAAGAGAGTTGCAGAAAGAGGGAAGAGGGGTGCAGAAAGAGGCAAGAGTGGTGCAGACAAAAGCAAGAGAGGTGTAGAAAGAAGCAAGAGAAGTGCAGAAAGAACCACCAGAGGTGCAGAAAGAGGCAATAGGGCTGCAGACAGAGAGAACACGGGTGCAGAAAGAGGCAAGAGAGGTGCAAAAAGAGGGACGGCGGGTGCAGAAAGAGGCAAGAGGGGTGCAGAAACAGGCAAGAGAAGTGCAGAAAGAGGCAAGAGGGGTACAAAAACATGCAAGAGAAGTACAGAAAGAGGCAAGAGAAGTGTTGAAAGAAGCAACAGAGGTGCAGAAAGAAGCAAGAGAAGTGATAAAACAGACAAGACAGTTGCAGAAAGAAACAAGAAAGGTGCAGAAGAAAGGAAGAGAAGTGCAGAAAGAGGCAAGACAGATGCAGAAAGAGGCAAGAGGGGTGCAGAAAGAGGCAAGAGAAGTGCACAAAGAAGCAACAGAGGTGCAGAAGGAGGCAAGAGAACTGCAGAAAGAGGCAAGAAAGTTGCACAAACAGGCAAACAAGGTGCAGAAAGATGGAACAGGGGTGCAGACAGAGGCAAGAGAGGTGCAGAAATAGTGAAGTGGGGTGCAGAAAGAGGCAAGAGGGGTGTAGAAATAACCAACAGAGGGGTAGAAAGAGGCAAGAGGAGTGCAGAAAGAGGCAAGAGAAGTGCAGAAAGAAGCAACAGAGGTGCAGAAAGAGGTAAGAGAACTGCAGAAAGAGGGAACAGGGGTGCAGAAAGAGGCAAGAGAGGTGCAGAAAGAGGGAAGAGGGGTGCAGAAAGAGGCAAGAGGGGTGCAGAAAAAGCAAGAGAGGTGAGAAAGAAGCAAGAGAAGTGTAAAAAGAACCACCAGAGGTGCAGAAAGAGGCAAGAGGGGTGCAGAAAGAGGCAAGAGAAGTGCAGAAAGAACCAACAGAGGTGCAGAAAGAGGCAAGTGAGGTACAGAAACAGGCAAGAGAGGTGCAGACAGAGGGAACAGGGGTGCAGAAAGAGGCAAGAGAGGTGCAGAAAGAGGAAAGAGGGGTGCAGAAAGAGGCAAGAGGGGTGCAGAAAGAAGCAACAGTGGTGCCAAAAAAAGCAAGAGAAGTGATGAAAGAGACAAGAAAGTTGAAGAAACAGGCAAAAGAAGTGCAGAAAAAGGCAAGAGAAGTGCTGAAAGAAGCAAGAGAAGTGATAAAACAGACAAGAGAGTTACAGAAAGAAACAAGAAAGGTGCAGTAAAAAGGAAGAGAAGTGCAGAAAGAGGCAAGACAGGTGCAGAAAGAAGCAGGAGAGGTGGAGAAAGAGGCAAGTGAGATGCAGACAGAGGCAAGAGGGATGCAGACAGAGAGAAGAGAAGTGCAGAAAGAGGGAAGAGAAGTGCAGAAAGAGGAAGAGATGTGCAGAAAGAGGGAAGAGGGGTGCAGATGGAGGCACAAGGGGTGCAGAAAGAGGCACAAGGGGTGCTGAAAGAAGCAACAGAGGTGCAGAAAAAGGCAAGAGATGTGCTGAAAAAAACAACAGTGGTGCAGAAAGAAGCAAGAGAAGTGCAGAAAGAGGCAAGAGAGGTACAGAAAGGGGGAAGGGGGTGCAGAAAGAGGCACAAGGGGTGCAGAAATAAGCACGAGGGGTGCAGAAAGAAGCAAGAGAAGTGCAGAAAGAAGGAACAGAGGTGCAGAAAGAGGGAAGGAGGGTGGAGAAAGAGGCAAGAGAAATGCAGAAAGAAGCAACAGAGGTACAGAAAGAGGGAACAGGGGTGGAGAAAGAGACAAGAAAAGTACAGAAACAAGCAACAGAGATGCAGAAAGTGGAAAGAGAGGTGGAGAAAGAGGCAAGAGGGGTGCAGAAAGAAGCAAGCGAGATGCAGAAAGAAGCAAGAGAGGTGCAGAAAGAAGGAACAGAGGCAAGAAAGGTGCACAAAGAGGGAAAATGGGTGCAGAAAGAGGCACGAGGGGTGCAGAAAGAAGCAAGCGAAGTGCAGAAAGAAGCAACAGAGGTGCAGAAAGAGGGAAGAGGGGTGCAGAAAGAGACAAGAGAAGTGCAAAAAGAAGCAACAGAGATGCAGAAAGGGGAAGAGGGGTGGAGATAGAGGCAAGAGGGAAGCAGAAAGAAGCAAGAGAGGTGCAGAAAGAAACAAAAGAAGTGCAGAAAGAAGGAACAGAGGTGCAGAAAGAGGCAAGAGGGGTGCAGAAAGAGGGAAGAGGGGTGCAGAAAGAGGCACAAGGGTTGCAGTAAGAAGGGACAGAGGTGCAGAAAGAAGCAAGAGAACTGCAGAAAGAAGAAACAGAGGTGCAGAAAGAGGGATGAGGGGTGGAGAAAGAGGCAAGAGAAGTGCAGGAAAAAGCAACAGAGATGCAAAAACGGGGAACAGGGTTGGAGAAAGTGGCAAGAGGGGTGCAGAAAGAAGCAAGAGATGTGCAGAAAGAAACAAAGGAAGTGCAGAAAAAAGGAACAGAGGTGCAGAAAGACGCAAGAGGGATGCAAAAGGAGGTAAGAGGTGTGCAGAAAGAAGTACAAGTGGTGCAGAAAGCAGCAAGAGAGGTGCAGAAAGAAGCAAGAGGAGTGCAGAAAGAAGCAACAGAGGTGAAGAAAGAGGCAATAGGGGTGCAGAAAGAGGGAAGAGGGGTGGAGAAAGAGGCAAGGGGGTGTAGAAAGTAGCAAGAGAGCTATAGAAAGAAACAAAAGAAGTGCAGAAAGAAGGAACAGAGGTGCAGAAAAAGGCAACAGGTGTGCAGAAAGAGAGACGAGGGGTGGAGAAAGAGGCAAGGGGGTGCAGAAAGAAGCAAGAGAGCTGCAGAAAGAAACAAAAGAAGTGCAGAAAGAAGGAACAGAGGTGCAGAAAGAAGCAAAAGAGGTGCAGAAAGAGACAGGAGGGGTGCAGAAAGAGGCAAGTGAGGTGCAGAAAGAGGCAAGAGGAGTGCAGACAAAAGCAATAGAGGTGTAGAAAGAAGCAAGAGAAGTGCAGAAAGAACCACCAGAGGTGCAGAAAGAGGAAATAGGGGTGCAGACAGAGGGAACACGGGTGCAGAAAGAGGCAAGAGAGGTGCAGAAAGAGGGACAACGGGTGTAGAAAGAGGCAAGAGGGGTGCAGAAACAGGCAAGAGAAGTGCAGAAAGAGGCAAGAGGGGTGCAGAAACATGCAAGAGAAGTGCAGAAAGAGGCAAGAGAAGTGTTGAAAGAAGCAACAGAGGTGCAGAAAGAAGCAAGAGAAGTGATAAAACAGACAAGACAGTTGCAGAAAGAAACAAGAAAGGTGCAGTAAAAAGGAAGAGAAGTGCAGAAAGAGGCAAGACAGGTGCAGAAAGAGGCAGGAAATGTGCAGAAAGAGGCAAGTGAGATGCAGACAGAGGCAAGAGGGGTGCAGACAGAGAGAAGAGAAGTGCAGAAAGAGGGAAGAGAAGTGCAGAAAGAGGAAGAGATGTGCAAAAAGAGGAAGAGATGTGCAGAAAGAGGGAAGGGGGTACAGAAAGAGGCAAGAGGGGTGCAGCAAGAAGCAACAGAGGTGCAGAAAGAGGCAAGAGAAGTGCAGAAAGAGGCAAGAGAGGTGCAGAAAGAGGGAAGAGGGGTGCAGAAAGAGGCACAAGGGGTGCCGAAAGAAGCAACAGAGGTGCAGAAAAAGGCAAGAGATGTGCTGAAAAAAACAACAGTGGTGCAGAAAGAAGCAAGAGAAGTGCAGAATGAGGCAAGAGAGGTACAGAAAGGGGGAAGTGGGTGCAGAAAGAGGCACAAGGGTTGCAGAAATAGGCACGAGGGGTGCAGAAAGAAGCAAGAGAAGTGCAGAAAGAAGGAACAGAGGTGCAGAAAGAGGGAAGGAGGGTGGAGAAAGAGGCAAGAGAAGTGCAGAAAGAAGCAACAGAGGTACAGAAAGAGGGAACAGGGGTGGAGAAAGAGACAAGAGAAGTGCAGAAACAAGCAACAGGGATGCAGAAAGTGGTAAGAGGGGTGGAGAAAGAGGCAAGAGGGGTGCAGAAAGAAGCAAACGAGGTGCAGAAAGAAGCAAGAGAGGTGCAGAAAGAAGTAACAGAGGTGCAGAGAGAGGCAAAAAAGGTGCAGAAAGAGGGAAAATCAGTGCAGAAAGAGGCACGAGGGGTGCAGAAAGAAGCAAGAGAATTGCAGAAAGAAGCAACAGAGGTGCAGAAAGAGGGAAGAGGGGTGCAGAAAGAGACAAGAGAAGTGCAAAAAGAAGCAACCGAGATGCAGAAAGGGGGGAAGAGGGGTGGAGATAGAGGCAAGAGGGATGCAGAAAGAAGCAAGAGAGGTGCAGAAAGAAACAAAAGAAGTGCAGAAAAAAGGAACAGAGGTGCAGAAAGAGGCAAGAGGGATGCAGAAAGAGGGAAGAGGGGTGCAAAAAGAGGCACAAGGGTTGCAGAAAGAAGGGACAGAGGTGCAGAAAGAAGCAAGAGAACTGCAGAAAGAAGCAACAGAGGTGCAGAAAGAGGGATGAGGGGTGGAGAAAGAGGCAAGAGAAGTGCAGGAAAAAGCAACAGAGATGCAAAAACGGGGAACAGGGTTGGAGAAAGTGGCAAGAGGGGTGCAGAAAGAAGCAAGAGATGTGCAGAAAGAAACAAAGGAAGTGCAGAAAAAAGGAACAGAGGTGCAGAAAGAGGGAAGAGGGTTGCAAAAGGAGGTAAGAGGGGTGCAGAAAGAAGCACAAGTGGTGCAGAAAGCAGCAAGAGAGGTGCAGAAAGAAGCAAGAGGAGTGCAGAAAGAAGCAACAGAGGTGGAGAAAGAGGCAAGAGGGATGCAAAAAGAGGAAGGAGGGGTGAAGAAAGAGAAACGAGGGCTGCAGAAAGAAACAAGAGATGTGCAGAAAGAAACAAAAGAAGTGCAGAAAAAAGGAACAGAGGTGAAGAAAGAGGCAATAGGGGTGCAGAAAGAGGGAAGGGGTGTAGAAAGTAGCAAGAGAGCTATAGAAAGAAACAAAAGAAGTGCAGAAAGAAGGAAGCGTGGTGCAGAAAAAGGAAACAGGTGTGCAGAAAGAAAGACGAGGGGTGGAGAAAGAGGCAAGGGGGTGCAGAAAGAAGCAAGAGAGCTGCAGAAAGAAACAACAGAAGTGCAGATTGAAGGAACGGAGGTGCAGAAAGAAGCAAAAGAGGTGCAGAAAGAGGCAGGAGAGGTGCAGAAAGAGGCAAGTGGGGTGCAGAAAGAGGCAAGAGAGGTGCAGAAAGAGGGAAGAGGGGTGCAGAAAGAGGCAAGAGGGGTGCAGAAAGAGGCAAGAGGGGTGCAGACAAAAGCAAGACAGGTGTAGAAAGAAGCAAGAGAAGTGCAGAAAGAACCACCAGAGGTACAGAAAGAGGCAATAGGGGTGCAGAAAGAGGGACGACGGGTGCAGAAAGAGGCAAGAGAGGTGCAGAAACAGGCAAGAGAAGTGCAGAAAGAGGCAAGAGAAGTGTTGAAAGAAGCAACAGAGGTGCAGAAAGAAGCAAGAGAAGTGATAAAACAGACAAGACAGTTGCAGAAAGAAACAAGAAAGGTGCAGAAGAAAGGAAGAGAAGTGCAGAAAGAGGTAACACAGATGCAGAAAGAGGCAGGAGAGGTGCAGAAAGAGGCAAGTGAGGTGCAGAAAGAGGCAAGGGGGGTGCAGAAAGAAGCAAGAGAGGTACAGAAAGAAGCAGGAAATGTACAGAAAGAAGCAAGAGAAGTGCAGAAAGAAGCAAAATGGGTTCAGAAAGAGGCAAGAGGGGTACAGAAAGAGGTAAGAGAAGTACACAAAGAAGCAACAGAGGTGCAGAAGGAGGCAAGAGAACTGCAGAAAGAGGCAAGAAAGTTGCACAAACAGGCAAACAAGGTGCAGAAAGATGGAACAGGGGTGCAGACAAAGGCAAGAGAGGTGCTGAAATAGTGAAGTGGGGTGCAGAAAGAGGCAAGAGGGGTGCAGAAATAACCAACAGAGGGGTAGAAAGAGGCAAGAGGAGTGCAGAAAGAGGCAGGAGAAGTGCAGAAAGAAGCAACAGAGGTGCAGAAAGAGGTAAGAGAACTGCAGAAAGAGGGAACAGGGGTGCAGAAAGAGGCAAGAGAGGTGCAGAAAGAGGGAAGAGGGGTGCAGAAAGAGGCAAGAGGGGTGCAGAAAAATGCAAGAGAGGTGTAGAAAGAAGCAAGAGAAGTGTAAAAAGAACCACCAGAGGTGCAGAAAGAGGCAAGAGGGGTGCAGAAAGAGGCAAGAGGGGTGCAGAAAGAACCAACAGAGGTGCAGAAAGAGTCAAGTAAGGTACAGAAACAGGCAAGAGAGGTGCAGACAGAGGGAACAGGGGTGCAGAAAGAGGCAAGAGGGGTGCAGAAATAAGCAACAGAGGTGCCACAAAAAGCAAGAGAAGTGATGAAAGAGACAAGAAAGTTGCAGAAACAGGCAAAAGAAGTGAAGAAAGAGGCAAGAGAAGTGCTGAAAGAAGCAAGAGAAGTGATAAAACAGACAAGAGAGTTGCAGAAAGAAACAAGAAAGGTGCAGTAAAAAGGAAGAGAAGTGGTGAAAGAGACAAGAGAGGAACAGAAAGGGGAAAGGGGTGCAGAAAGAGGCACAAGGGGTGCAGAAATAGGCACGAGGGGTGCAGAAAAAAGCAAGACAAGTGCAGCAAGAAGGAACAGAGGTGCAGAAAGAGGGAAGGATGGTGGAGAAAGAGGCAAGAGAAGTGCAGAAAGAAGCAACAGAGGTACAGAAAGAGGGAACAGGGGTGGAGAAAGAGACAAGAGAATTGCAGAAACAAGCAACAGAGATGCAGAAAGTGGTAAGAGGGGTGGAGAAAGAGGCAAGAGGGGGGCAGAAAGAAGCAAATGAGGTGCAGAAAGAAGCAAGAGAGGTGCAGAAAGAAGGAACAGAGGTGCAGAGAGAGGCAAGAAAGGTGCAGAAAGAGGGAAAATGGGTGCAGAAAGAGGCACAACTAGTGCAGAAAGAAGCAAGAGAAGTGCAGAAAGAAGCAACAGAGGTGCAGAAAGAGGGAAGAGGGGTGCAGAAAGAGACAAGAGAAGTGCAAAAAGAAGCAACAGAGATGCAGAAAGGGGGAAGAGGGGTGGAGATAGAGGCAAGAGGGAAGCAGAAAGAAGCAAGAGAGGTGCGGAAAGAAACAAAAGAAGTGCAGAAAGAAGGAACAGAGGTGCAGAAAGAGGCAAGAGGGGTGCAGAAAGAGGGAAGAGGGGTGCAGAAAGAAGCACAAGGGTTGTAGTAAGAAGGGACAGAGGTGCAGACAGAAGCAAGAGAACTGCAGAAAGAAGCAACAGAGGTGCAGAAAGAGGGATGAGGGGTGTAGAAAGAGGCAACAGAAGTGCAGGAAAAAGCAACAGAGATGCAAAAACGGGGAACAGGGTTGTAGAAAGTGGCAAGAGGGGTGCAGAAAGGAGCAAGAGATGTGCAGAAAGAAGCAAAGGAAGTGCAGAAAAAAGGAACAGAGGTGCAGAAAGAGGCAAGAGGGGTGCAAAAGGAGGTAAGAGGGGTGCAGAAAGAAGCACAAGTGGTGCAGAAAGTAGCAAGAGAGGTGCAGAAAAAAGCAAGAGGAGTGCAGAAAGAAACAAAAGAAGTACAGAAAAAAGGAAAAGAGGTAAAGAAAGAGGCAACAGGGGTGCAGAAAGAGGGAAGAGGGGTGGAGAAAGAGACACAAGGGGTGCAGAAAGAAGCAAGAGATGTGCAGAAAGAAACAAAAGAAGTACAGAAAAAAGGAACAGAGGTGAAGAAAGAGGCAACAGGGGTGCAGAAAGAGGGAAGAGGGTTGGAGAAAGAGGCAAGGGGTATAGAAAGAAGCAAGAGAGCTGTAGAAAGAAACAAAGAAGTGCAGAAAGAAGGAACAGAGGTGCAGAAAAAGGCAACAGGTGTGCAGAAAGAGAGACGAGGGGTGGAGAAAGAGGCAAGGGGGTGCAGAAATAAGCAAGAGAGCTGCAGAAAGAAACAAAAGAAGTGCAGAAAGAAGGAACAGAGGTGCAGAAAGAAGCAAAAGAGGTGCAGAAAGAAGTGAGAGGTGCAGAAAAAACAAAAAAAGTGCAGAAAAAAGGAACAGAGGTGCAGAAGGAGGCAAGAGGGGTGCAGAAAGAGGGAAGAGGGGTGCAGAAGCAGGCAAAGGGGTGCAGAAAGTAGCAAGAGAGGTGCAGAAAGAAACAAAAGAGGTGCAGAAAGAAGGAACAGAGGTGCAGAAAGAGGCAAGAGGGGTGCAGAAAGAGGGAAGAGGGGTGCAGAAAGAGGGAAGAGAAGAAAGAACCAACAGAGGTGCAGAAAGAGGCAATAGAAGTGCAGAACGAGGCCTGTGAGGTGCAGAAAGAAGCAAGAGAAGCACAGAAATAAGCAAGAGAAGCGCAGAAAGAAGCAACAGAGGTGCAGAAAGAGAGAAGAGGGGTGGAGAAAGAGACAAGAGAAGTGCAGAAAAAAGCAACAGAGATGCAGAAAGGGGGAACAGGGGTGCACAAAGAAGCACGTGAGGTGCAGAAAGAGGCAACAGAGGTGCAGAAAGAGGCAAAAGAGGTGCAGAAAGTAGAAGAGATTTGAAGAAAGAGGCAAGAGAAGTACAGAAAAAGAAAGAAAGGTGCAGAAAGAAGCAACAGAAATGCAGAAAGAGGCAAGAGAGGCACAGAAAGAAGCAAGAGTGGCTTGCACACCATTAGCACCAATTTAACACCCACATTCATCAATAAGTAACAGGTAACCATTCTAGGTTTGCAAAGGACCTTCCACCACTCTGTAACACTTGTCGCTGCATTTTTGGTAACGTTTGAGCCGTATGAGCTAGAAACAAGGCTTTTTTGTTCAAATCTGCAGGTTAGGCACCAGATGATGGATCATGTGGCTAATGCGGAAAATGTATAATTGTGCGAAAGTCGGTGCAGCCAAACAGTCGCACAATTCCAGTGGCCCTGCTCATACCTCTGACTAGGTCCAGAAGTGTTCCTCAGTGATTTCTTCTTTTTTTGTCTCATTGAGTTCATAGTTTAGCTTCTATGGAAACGAGGAAGACTAAACTTGAGGTTACCACTGCACAACACAGACTACCATACCACATAATTACTCTCCATAACACATAATCCCATTCTACATAATTCATATACACTAAATACCACATATTTTCTATCCACATAATTTCACTGCACAACATACCACATAATTCCACTACACACAACGTACATCCACTCCACTCCAAAAAACATAGTAAAAAACATTTACATTTACAATGCCAATAGCTCTAACTCTCGCAAATGCGAAACCTATTACATTGCAAATGCTTCTTTAACTAGTAGTCATGTTTTCAGAGTGGTGAAGAAAGGGTGCTGGGCCTCCGACCAACGCTAAGGGATTCTGCTGTGTAGGACTTACAGGAGGTACCAGGAGGGCTTCTTGGCCCCCAAAGTCCCTCAGGAGTAAAGTGGACTTCATCCCCCAACCCGAAGTGTGCCAGGAGGTGCGTTTGCAGAGTGGTGGAGAAAGGGGGCGTGGCCTCCAAAGACCTCTTAGCAATCCCACTGTGTGGGACTTACTGGAAGTAACAGGAGGGGTAGTCGGCCCCCAAAGACATCGTTGGGGGCCAACTACCCCTCCTATTATCTCCAGTAAGTCCCACACAACAAGATTGCTAAGGTCTCATAGCAGGCCATGCCCCCTTTGCCCACCACTCTGCAAACGCGCCTCCTGGCACTCTCTTGGTTGGGGGATGAAGTCCCTTTTGCTTGTGGGGGTCCTTATGGGCCAATTAGCCTACCTGTTACCTCAAGTGAGCCCCACACAGTGGGATTGCTGAGAGGTGGACACAGGCCACGCCCCCTTTCTCCACCACTCTGCAAACGCACCTCCTGGTGCGCTCTTGGTTGGGAGCTAACATGCAGCTCCCCTTGTCCAAAAGCAATCTGCTTTGCTTCATGGAAGTGAGAGAAGGTTTTCTGCTCTCGCTTCTATGAAGTGAAGCATAGTTTGCAATGACAGGGCGGGAGCCGTGCTCCCGCCCTGCCATTGCAAACTGCAATGTCCCAGGGGTGGGCACCCCGGGACATTGCTGGATCCGGCCCCGGGGGTGGCGGTCCCCAGGGCCATAGAGGGCTCCAGGAGGGGGGCCGCGCGGCCCCTCTCCCAACATGCACATTGCCCTGGGGACGTGGTGGTCCCTGGCAGCCGGGGGTCCGCAACGGACCCTGGTATTTCTATACAGAGTGCCCCAGTGAGGTGGTGGTCCCTGGGGCAGTGTGTGGGGGCTCAAGCCCCCCACACTAATTATTTCTAAAAGCACCGGGGAGGTGGCGGTCCCCTGGGCTGGGGGGGCCCATGAGGGCCCCCTGCCCTAAAGTAAATAAAGCCCCGGGGAGGTGGCGGTCTCTGGGGCTGCGGGGGGCTGCGTGCCCCCGCACATTATTGATGAAGCCCCGGGGAGGTGGCGGTCCCTCGGGCTGCAGGGGCCCCTGCGGGCCCCTGCTAATTAATCTGACATTGCCCCCGGGACCTGGCCCACCCGGGAGCTTAAGGAAAACAAAGCGCGGAGTCCGGATTTGTGCACCCAGTGCGAATTCGACCGAAAATTAGCCCTGGGTGTCCCTGTGGGACCCCCTGAGCAGGCCTAGGGGGTCAGGGTGTTTCTACCCTGCCCCCGTTTCTTGTTTTTTAACCTTTTTTTACTGTTTTCTTGGGACTCAGTTTTACTGAGTCACAAGATGGCTGCCAACACTTCCTGGTTTGGAGTGTTGACAGCCAATTAAAATGAAGCTCGGGAGGGTTTGTGAATCCTCCTTGGTCACCAGATATCAATATTTTTTATTTTTTTAATTTCTCAGGAACTACTGAATGGATTTACACCATTTTTAAAAATCACGCTTTCTGAACCAAGAGCTACCTTTTTGCCAAATTTGGTGTAATTCCGATTAGCAGTTCAGGTTGTAGCTTTGTCTAAAGTTCCTATGAAAATTAACATGGAGAAAACGCGTTTTGGGACGCCCCTTTTTTCTCGGCCCCCACTTGACGAATCACCCCGAAACTTTCAAGACAGGAGCTGACCTGAGTGAACTATTAGTATTGAAAAGTTCGCGAAGATTCGTCAAACGGCACTAAAGATATTGGCAAATGAAAAAAACGCTTTTTGAATAGAAACACGGTCCTAACTATAACTACCTACTGGCGACCACCAGTAGGTTATATATATATATATATATATATATATATATATATATATATATATATCTATATACAGTCCAAATCCCCACTCGCAGATACAAATGGGTCCGACAAAGCTAGGGTTGGTTCACAAGTTGATTTAATAGCAAAACCAATTTTCTCTGCGCATAGTTCCTGGATTTGTGAAACGCAATGGCAGACGCGTTTCAGCCTGACGGCTTTCTTCCGTGATGGTTTCACTACCGGATCGTCTCACCTGGGGTCCGTTTTAATGCTGATATATCAACTCCCACTGGAGTAATGGCTTGACCCTGCCTCTGCCTTAAAGGTATAATGCCTCTTGTGACAACTTCACCATGTGCTTTGCTTCGAACCACTGCTTGGCAGTATGCCCATTCCAATGTGAAAGCCCATTAAGTAATTGGGAATTTCAAACACACAGTGGTGTCCCAACAATGTTGGCTCACGGACAGCACACCTGCAGCTGCAGCCAGTCCCTGTGAATTCGTTATCACGGTAAGTCCACTTGAGCGTCCCTACGCAGAAAATGCTGCTTCCTCTCTCCCCTTGCAGAGTAGTGATCACACTGTGGTGTTTGCTGCTGGGGGGGCGATGCTTTGTATTTTCATACCTGCTCCAAATTTGCTGGCTGACGCGTTGCACCAGACCGGGAGGGCATGCCGGTAACCAGTGCCAGCGATACTGGTTAAACATACAGTCCAAATCCCCACTCACAGATACAAATGGGTCCGACACACCTAGGGTTGGTTCACAAGTGGATTTAATAGCAAAACCAATTGTCTCTGTGCATAGTTCCTGGATTTGTGAAACGCAATAGCAGACGCGTTTCAGCCTGACGGCTTTCTTCAGTGCCGGTTTCACTAGCAGGTCGTCTCACCTGGGGTCCGTTTCAATGCTGATATATCCACTCCCACTGGAGTAATGGTTTGACCCCACCTCTGCCTTAAAGGTATAATGCCTCTTGTGACGACTTCACCATGCGCTTTGCTTCGAACCGCTGCATGGCGGTATGTCAATTCCGATGTGAAAGCCCATTAAGTAATTGGGAATTTCAAACACACAGTGGTGTCCCAACAATGTTGGTTTCACGGACAGCACACCCGCAGCTGCAGCCAGTTCCTGTGAATTTGTTATCACGGTAAGTCCACTTGAGCGTCCCTGCGCAGAAAATGCTGCTTCCTCTCTCCCCTTGCAGAGTAGTGATCACACTGTGGTGTTTGCTGCTGGGGGGGGCGACTCGTTGTATTTTCATACCTGCTCCAAATTAGCTGGCTGACGTGTTGCACCAGACAGGGAGGGCCTGCCGGTAACCAGTGCCAGCATTACTGGTTAAACATACAGTCCAAATCCCCACTCACAGATACAAATGGGTCCGACACAGCTAGGGTTGGTTCACAAGTGGATTTAATAGCAAAACCAATTTTCTCTGTGCATAGTTCCTGGATTTGTGAAACGCAATGGCAGACGCATTTCAGCCTGACGGCTTTCTTCAGTGCCGGTTTCGCTAGCAGGTCGTCTCACCTGGGGTCCGTTTCAATGCTGCATGGCGGTATGCCCATTCCGATGTGAAAGCCCATTAAGTAATTGAGAATTTCAAACATATATATAGATATAATTTATTGGTCGCCAGTAGGTAGTTATAGTTAGGATTTAGGATGTAGTTTCCACAGGAAGAGGGTTTTTTGTTTTGCCAATATCTTTGGCCTTGTTTGCCGAGTCCTCGCAAAATTTCCAGAACTATTTTGACGCTTAATTCAGCTGTGTTTTAAATGTTTCAGGGTGATCTGTCAAGCTGGGGCCAAGAAAAGGGAGGTATCAAAACAGTCATGTTAATTTCCTTAGAAACTTAAGACACAGCTACAGCCCAAACTGCTGAATGGAGTTACACCAAATTTAGCAGGAAGGTAGATGTTGGTCCAGGGAAGTGCCTTTTTGTACTTTGGTGTAAATCCATCCAGTAGTTGAGGAGTTATTTAAAGAAATTTCCCCATATTAATTTCCTTAGAAACTATAGACACGGCTACAGCCCAAACTGTTGAATGGAGTTACACCAAATTTGGCAGGAAGGTAGATGTTGGTCCAAGGAAGTGCCTTTTTGCATTTTAGTGTCAATCCATCCAGTAGTTGAGGAGTTATTTAAAGATATTTCCAGTTGTATATATAGGGATGCAGAGGGTTTGAGGCTCCGACGCGGTGTTACGTGAAGCCACACTCCAGGAGGAGTGCTCTAATTGGCTGGACAGAAGCTGTGGAAAATGTTGCGGCCACCATTTCATGAAGCGAGCCTGTCCTTTGTGATTGATTAAAGGAAAAACCATAGAAGGGTCAGGGTTGGAGTACCTTGACCCCATGGATGTATTGCAGGGGTGTCTTAGAGATACCTGTTGAGTTGTAGAATGGTGAGATCAATTTTTTTTCCATGTGGGTGGGGTCGCAACTTCTTTGTAACGTTGCTGTGGAGTTGCGCACCCTGGTGTAATAGATACATTTTTAAAAAATTGCCCACCATTTTATGAAGTGGGAGCCAGTCCCGGGGGAGATATGGGAATGGTAAAAATTATTGAAGGGGTCAGGTTAGGGGTACCCTAACTCCAATATTGTATTGTAGAGGTTTGTGAAGCATACCTTATAAGTTAAAAAATATCGTAAATAGTTTTTTTTCTCCACACGCGAGGAGTCGTGACCCCATCGCAGCACTCAGTGCGGCCCCCCATGTAACGTCACGTTGGGGTGGAAAACCTCACCAAAATACAAAAATATATACATTCCAACACTCAGTCATGCATTAATGCATGCAATCACAGACATAGACAGTCACACATATACTCACAGACCCACTCATAAACGCATACACCCTTGCAGAGAACCACTGAGTGACTCACACATCCACTCCAAGAACAACTGAGACAGTCATTCAGCCACTCAGAGACCCACTCACTGACTCATACACCCACTCACAGACCCACTCAGATACTCAAGCAGTCACACACAGACCCACACACAGACTCATATACCTAATCACAGACCCACTCAGAGACTCATGCACCCACACACAGACCCACTCAAAGACTCATGCACCCACTCACAGACCTACTCAGAGACTCATGAACCCAATCCTGGACTCACTCAGACAGCCATACACCCACTAAAGACCCATTTAGACACTCATGCACACACTCCCACACACACTCAGAGGCACATATCCACTCATGGACTCACTCAGACAGCCATACACCCACTCAAGACCCATTTAGACTCCCACGCACCCACTCACAGACCCATTCAGGGACTCATGCACCCACTCATGGACTCATGCAGACAGCCATACACCCGCTCAAGACCCATTTAGACACTCATACACCCACTCACAGGCCCACTCATAGAGTCATACACCCACTCAGAGATGCACTCAGAGACTGATACACCCACTTACAGACCCAGGTTAAACACTGACACACCCACTCAGAGACCCACTCAGACACTGATGCAGCCACTCACAGCCCTAATCAGGTTCCCAGACAGCCACTCACAATCCCAATCAAAGACTCATGCACCCACTCACAAACCTGCTCAAAGACTCATGCACCCACTCACAGACCCACTCAGAGATTCACACACCCACTCAGAAAGCCATACAGCCACTCAAGACCCTTTTAGACACTGATACACCCACTCGCAGACTCACTCAGAGACCCATGCACCCACTCATGGATCCACTCAGATACTCAAGCAGTCACATATAGACCCACTCACAGACTCACACACCTAATCACAGACCCACTCAGAGACTCATGCACCCACTCACAGACCCACTCAGAGACTCATGCACCCACTCATGGACTCACTCAGACAGCCATACATCCACTAAAGACCCATTTAGACAGTCATGCACACACTCAGAGACACACATCCACTCACAGACTCACTCAGACAGCCATACACCCACTCAAGTCCCATTTAGATGCTCACGCACCCACTCACAGACACATTCAGGGACTCATGCACCCACTCATGGACTCATGCAGACAGCCATACACCCACTCAAGACCCATTCAGAGACTCACGCATCCACTCATGGACTCACTCAGACAGCCATACTCCCACTCAAGACACATTTAGACTCTCATGCACCCACTCACAGATCCACTCAGAGACTGATGTACCCACTCACAGATCCAGTTAGACAATGACGCACCCACTCAGAGACGCACTCAGACACTGATGCAACTACTCACAGCCCCACTCAGAGACTCAGACACCCACTCAGAGATTCATGCACCCACTCACAGACCCACTCAGAGACTCATGCACCCACTCACAGACCCACTCAGACAGCCATGCACCCACTCAAGACCCATTTAGACACTGATGCACCCACTGACAGACATACACAGAGACTGATGCACCAACTCATGGACTCACTCATACAGCCCTACACCCACTGAAGACCCATTTAGACACTCATGCACAAACTCACACACCCACTCAGAGACACACACATCCACTCAATGACTAATTCAGACAGCCATACAGCGACTCAAAACCCAGTTAGAGTCTCATGCATCCACTCACAGACCCATTCAGAGACTCATGCACACAATCACAGATCCACTCAGAGACTGATGAACCCACTCACGGACCCAGTTAGATACTGATGCACCTACTCAGAGACCCACTCAGACCCTGATGCAGCCACTCACAGCCCTACTCAAAGACTCAGACATCCACTCACAGACCCACTCAGAGACTCAGACATCCACTCACAGACCCACTCAGAGACTCAGACAGCCACTCACAGACCCACTCGCAGACCCACTCAGATAGTCATACATACATCCACTAAAGATCCATTTAGACACTCACACACCCACTCACAGGCCCACTCAGAAACTCATGCACCCATTCACAGAGCCACTTAGAGAGTCACACTCACAGACCCACTCAGAGACTCACACGCCCAAATAAAGACTCAATCAGACACTCACAAAGCAACTCACAGACCCAGTCAGACACTGATGCACCCAGTCACAGACCAACTCACACACTCATGCACCCACTCACAGACTTTCTCAGAGACTCATGTGCTCACTCAAATACCCACTCAGACTTATGCACCCACTTGCATACACAGTTAGACACTCACAAAACTACTTATAAAATCATTGTAACATATACAGATGTAAAATTAGATTTATAAATCTAAATTATGTTCTTGTGCCTTAAATCCGTGCTTTTGCTTTGCAATTCTATGGCGGGCCACGACTCCCTATTTTTTCTTTTTTTTAAAAAGGATTTAAAATCAATATTATTTAGTGTTGGGCAATACGGTGGCTCTAAAGAGAGCCTTTGTATGCATTGTGAGTATGTCACAGCTATACATAAGACCGGATGCAGAGTTTCACGTTGCTGAGAAACACCCTGTTCGCTTCATCTGTAAAGTGAACTCCATCACTTCTATAGATTCCATGCATGTCAAAACACAGGTTGTTTTTGTAGATAGAGCCCATGCTATGGTCTTTGAGGAATGCAGAAACAGCTTTAATAATATGTTTCCTGGCTTTGTCAATTTGTGGACAGGATTGATTTGACCACTTCCATTTTTGCCTTTGGCCTATGTTGGAGTACACCAAGACAGTGCGAGGCAAAAGTGTCATTAATTGGCCAAAGGTCTCTTTCATTGCAATTTCCAATCCAACCCCAGTAACAGTGCATAGGTCATTACCACCACAGTGTACTATTAACAGGTCTGGATGTTGGCAATGTGCAATACTCTCAACCAAAGGCAGCAATTGGTGCCACTTTAAACCTCCCTGACCAAACCATTTAGTATCCACATTAGCCAAACACAAGTCTGTGTCAATGCCACTCTTTCTCGCATACTCTCTAGCCCAGATGACATAGCTGAAACCCACAATCCACACTCTAACCATTTTCAAGGAAGGAGCAATAGCAGTCAGGAGAAGACTGCAGCTAAATGTTAGAGTTGGTACAATGAAAGGCAGTTAAAATGGAGGAGTGGAGTTGGTTTAACAAAATTACGTAGTTGATTGGGTGCTGTAAATAATTTCATATACAAAAATAGGTTGTGTTTTAAATTAGAAATGTGAGTACATTTGTCATTGGCTGCATTTAAATGTTTCACAAATTATGCTACTGTGGATAAGCTACATTTACAAGCACTCAACCACACCTGCTAGTGTGCAATTGGAAGCTGCTATGCTGTGGCTGAAAAGTTACACAGGGGGCCGCGCTGGGTGCCTCAATAGAGTTGCGACTTTACCCACAGGCACTACCAGATTGGGCTTTCTATCAAGAGGCTAATATAGGGTTAAAAGAAAGTTACCATTGAAACTAGCATAAGAATAGGAAGGAATGAACAGAACATTTTCATTTTCTCAGCATATGAGTCTCAGTGGAAAAAGATAGGGAAAAAGTGCCATTACTGGTTCTTTCTTCCAGAGAGACATACTAATCATTTCTCAGAGAAGAATTTTGAAGTGAAGCAGTGCTAATATTTAAGAATCAACTAAGCAAATTAAGAGGTAAAGAGGTATGTTAATAATGAAGAGATTCATTATGTGTATATGTGTATATATATATATATATGTAAAGATAAATTGTAATAAGTGATAATCTGAAAGTACTAGGTTTTGAATATTAGTTATGTAATGTATCATATACATGTGAATGATTTGAAATGTTTCTTTATAGATGAAGTAAAGTGGATGTGGAACTAGTCAACTATTTGAAAAGTAATTGATATATGGAAGTGAACAAACTACCTATCCCTCTCTATCTTTCTTTCCATCCATTCTGTGCAGCTCTCACCCCTATCTATTCACCATGCCACATAATTGCACTACACAAATACACTCCACACCACACAATTCCACAACTAACAATTCCAATTCAACTCAGATAATTCCACTCCACACCAGATACATCCACTGCACTCCAAACCAAAACACATGGGTAAAAGACATTGTCATTTACAACTCCAATGGCTCGAACTCTGGCAAATGCAAGACCTATTGCATTTCAAATGCTTGTTGAGTGCACCTTTAAGCGTGTTTCGAATGAGAGAACTGGCGCATCAGTTAGAACACTTTTCTATTATACTTTGTTAAAAAATAACACAACATTTTTAAAAAGTCACTCGTCTCACGTCAGTGTTTATTTAGCAATCTCTCGGCAATCTCCTATGACACGTTTCTGTGATAAGTTTCCGCTGTTACTGACTAGTGTCTACTTTAATTCTGCACCTGGACGTTTCTGTTTTTTGCAGTATGTCTAGCTGTACCCCTACCCTCTCCATACCCAATGCAGTATGTGTCATTTTCTTAACTTGTGCCTTGGTGTTTTTATTTTTAGACTTGCCCCGCAGTATTCCAGTTTTCATGCCCTTGTTCTGTAGAGCGTGGAGCCGGAGGAGTTCTTTTGGCACGTCATCATTGAGTAAGACACAAAGGAGGAGGAGCATGAGTCACTATAGACCCAGGCACCGTTGAGTTTCTATCCATAAACAAAACATCAGGTCCAGCAGACCAAGGCTGCTGTGTCTTTTCAGCAGATCACTTCAGCAGCAATACTTTCGATGTTGTGATGCGCTAAATACTCAACCTGTGTATGAATTTCAAAGAGGTAATGTCAAAGCCAGTAGGTCTGTCATTCACGTGCTACAGCATCCAAACACAGGTATGCACAAATGCTGCTTCTATTCGTTAGCAATTTAAAGCCAGACTTGTTGGTTTTGCCAATGTTTTACCCCATAAGGTCTCTTACTGATTTTATTCTCCATTTTATTAGTAGATATCAGTATTTTTGGAAATGATGAGTTGCTCGCCAGTTATATTTTATGTTTTCGGTCTGTGGTTTTAACTGATCCAGTAAATGAAGAAATTAAATGAAGGATACACCATATATTACAAAAGACTAGATTAAAGTGAAACGCAGTATTTCATACAGAGATGAGCCATTACCGTGCATTCAGTGGAAGTGCAATTCTTCATTTCCACTGATGCAAAAATTGAGGGTTCCTTTAATTGAAATTTTTTGAAGCTGTCAGTCGCTTTTTCCTATTACTTTCTCCTTTGTCTCTGTATCAGTTTCTGTCTTCTTATATAAAATGAATTTTAATATGAATTGAGTTTGCCAGACAATTAATAGCTTTGCGGTCCTGTTAAAGTCCCCCTGTGTGTGATCAATGACTCGTGAACTGTCAGATATGTGTCTCCAGCCTTTTATTATGTACCACTTTGCATTCATGAAAAGTTAATAGCCGGTTAGCAGGGAAAAGTTAAATTTCTTTTGAGCCGCTCAGATGTAAAATTAAAGGGAGATGGATGTGTCGCTGTGAAAAAAAGTCAGATCTATTTATTTTTAAACAGGTACAGTTATAGAAACAAAATTTTTCTTGAAGGTGAATGACTAGCAGTGCGGTTTGATGAAAGAAAATATAGCTCTTTGCTCTAGAGGCATCTGCGGCCAATATTCTGACCTTCACCTTGACCAATTTTTTAAGCATAAAAACCAAAGGACACATTTCCTAAATTATAGCGTTACATTGCGTGACTTGCGACGGTGCAAAGGTTTGAATTATCTGCTCCCATATCTCACTGTTGATAGCACAACTCAAATGTGACCTGCAGTAGTTCTCAACATTCCAGACATACTTTAAGAATATTGGAATGTTGAGATCTGCATTTATGACAATAAAGCGGCTGAAGTCTAATAATGGCTGGTATAGGCCTTCAGCTCCAACAATCCAATGTTTGCCTTTCTGTTTCTTCCTTTTTAATTTAGAACATTCTTCCTCACTGGTTGGAATTTTCTAATAGCCTTATAGCCCTTCTGTCTTGGTCATATCTGTTTTTAAAGGGCCTCTCCATCCTACGGCTCGGGCCTATAACTCAGGTTCAGGGCTTTTAACAACCAGTATGGCCTCAGCAGAGGATTATAAAATATGTTCTACTGTGATCATTACCAGCAGCTTCGTAATTGTGACTCAGATGCAAAAAGGTGTTTATGTTTGTATCAGGGTTACAAATTGTGCACTCCAATCCTGTGGTTTTTTTCACCACACAGATTTTTGACGTTAAAATTTCAAGTTTTGCAGTCTGGAACGAGGGAAAATCTGCAGGATTATTAAATGATCCCCCATTCTGATATGCAGAACTTGGAATGTGGCGATAATAGTGCAGCAGGAAAAATAAATTACTCTCACTATTAACTTCTGTCAATTCCCTGTACAATGGAATGAAGGCCCTAGAATCTGTTACTCTAGCCTACTTCAGTCGAAACATGTTGCTCTTTCAAAGTATATTTACTATAAACAGTTGCAAATGCTGTTGTTACCAAATGTATAAATCAATCAATTAAGTTGATTTATATAGGGCGGCTAATAACCCAAGAGGGTATCCAGGCGCTTGGGGGTCATGATGGTTTAGGTGACTCAGGTGAACAGCCAGGTCTTGAGTGTTCTTCGGCAATCCAGTAGAGAGGTGGAGGTCAGTAGCTGCAGAGGGAGGTTGCTTCAGATTTTCGATGTCAGGTAGAAGAAGGAGCAATGTTTGCTGTTGCATTGGTGGATGCGGTAGGTGTGGGCGAGTGAGAGGGAGGCAGAGCGTAGTTGTCTGGTAGGGTAGTGGAAGTTCAGGTGATGGTTGATGTAAGCTGGTCCTTGTTTGTGCAGTGCTTTGTAGGAGTAGATCATCAGCTTGAATGGGCATCTCTTGGATGGAGAGCTTGTGGAGTTTTCTGAGGTGGAGGGGATGTGGGTTCGTCTGGGGAGGTCAAGGATGAGTCTGGCAGCGTAAATCTGTATTGTCTGGAGTCTCTGCAGAAGGTGTGTGGTGATCCCAGCCTAGAGTGCGTTGCCGTAGTCTAACTGGCTGGCTATTAGGGCCTGAGTGATGGCACGCCTGGTATTCAGGAGGAGCCCTTTGAAGACATTTTGTAGCATGCAAAGTGTGCAAAAGCAGGCAGAGGCAAGTGCATTGATCTATGACTACGTTGTCAGTTTGCTGTCCAGGATTATGTTGAGGTTTCTTGGCATGGTTGGTTGGTTTGGGTGATGGTCCTAGTTCCGACGGCCATCAGGAGTCGTTCCAAGGTGTGGTGTTGTTGCCGAAGATCAGCACTTCCATTTTCTCTGTGTTGAGCTTCAGGCAGTTGTCTTTCATCCATTTGACGCTCTTCATGAACCTGTGGAAGTTGGTTCTTGTGTTGGGGGGATCTTCTGAGAGTGAACGGATGAGCTGGGTGTTGTCTGCGCAGGATATGATGTTTTGTTCATGGAATCTGATGATGATGGCCAAGGGGGTCATGGATGTGTCAAAGAGGGTGGGACTAAGGGAGGATCCTTGAGGGACACCACAAATAATGTCCTTGGGTTCGGCTCGGGCTCTCCTCTTTGTCTCTCTAAGGAGCAGGTGGTACAGGTTTAGGCAGGTCTGTTCCTGTCTAAGGCGTCCTTGCTTGTGCGCCATCTTCTTTCCAATTGCTTGCTGTGGTGTTTTGCTGTTCTCAGTTCCTTGTTGTACCATCTTGCCTGCTTGGGGGATCTCCTGTGTCTGCTATTCTTGAAGGGAGCGATGATTTGGGTGCAGTTGGTGATCCAGGAGTTGATGTATTTGACAGCTTGGTCCAGGTCTGATGCAATTTTAGGGCATGATGTGTTGAGGATGTTCGTCCATTAGCTCCCTGATACTTTATTTCAACTGCAAGGGGGGGCACTGGGTAACTCAGCAGTGGAGGTGCGGGGGCTGGAGACCTTTAAGTGTATAATGGAGTGCTCAGTCCAGGTGAGTTCAGTGATGTGGTTGTACTTGACCCTGTTTCTAGTGGTGAGTATGGGGTCCAGTGTGTGTCCTGTGTTGTGAGTGGGGTTGATGAGGAGTTGTAGGTGTCTGATGTTATTCATGCTGTCTTGTAGGCTAGCGTTGTTGGTGTCGTTGAGGATGTCGGGGTGGAAATTCAGATCTCCGAGGAAGATGTAGTCTTTGGAGTCAATGGCAAGAGGGGTGATGACATCAAGATGACGGTACAGAAGCTGGGGCATGGTCATGGTGGTCTGTAGGTGAGGGTGCCTCTGATGGTGGTTGTTCCATCTTTTTGGATTTTGAAGCTGAGGTGTTCTATGGTTTAGATGGTGTCTTCTGTCTTGGTGTTGCAGTGGACGTTTTCTTTGTGGGTGATGGCGATCTCTCTTCCGGGTTTGTTGGTGCAGTCTTGGTTTGTGATCTTATATCCATCCGCTGTTGCTGTGTTAATGTCGGGAGCAGATGTGGGTGACCCAGGTCTCAGTGAAAAAGATGATGTTGGGGGTGAGGGTGGTGAGGAGGTCCCAGATCTCAGTGGCGTGTTTGCAAAGCAAGCATGTGTTGAGGAGGAGGCAGGCAAGTTGCTGTAAAGTAGGTGCATTGTGTTGGTTGGTTCGCATGGTGGTGGATGGCGTGTTGGTGGGTGGTCTTGTGATACAAGAGAAGAAGCAGTGGATGCAGGAGAAAGGTCCTAAGGTAGATTGTGGGGCAGTGCAACAGCAGCGGTTGTCATGGTGTCCATGGTCCAGGGTTCGGTGTTCACGGCGGTGTAGCTGTGAGGTGTAGGAGAACCAGGGTTCCTGGCACTGGGTGTGGTCCAGGCATGGACGGGCGCAGACGGGCTTATCATTGGTGTGCCTTTAGTGCCTGCTGCACACAGCTGCTTTGTGCCCGCTCTGCAGCCTCCATTAAGTAAGTTCTGGGAGGAGGGAGGGTCATTGGGTGGTAAAGGACAGGGCTGGCAGGGGGCGAGAAATGGGTTTCAGCAAAGCAATAGGGAGAAAAAGTGAGGGAAAAAACGAGGCACAGACAGGCAGAAAAGGGAAAGGCACAAAGGCAAATGGAAAAGGCACAAAAGGCACAGACCAGTTGAAGGAAAAACAAGGCACATGGAGGGCTAGATTCTGACTGTTCAGAGGCTGACAGCGAGAGTGAGAGCTGGTTCTGGGACCTGCTCAATGGTGTCATGCTGCGGCCTCCAGTTAGTAGGTCCTGGGAGGATGGAGGGGCACTGGCTGGTGGTGGGTGGGGCTGGTGGGTGGGGGGAAATGGGAAATGGGCAGCGACAAAACAAGTGGGAGAAAAACAAGGGAACAAAACAAGCAGGAGAAAAAGGAAGGAAGAACAGGGCACAGGCAGGCACAAAAGGGAAAGACACAAAGGAAAATGGCACAAAAGGCAAAGATCAGAAGAAGGAAAAATGGGGCAAAAAGAGGGCAAAAATCCAGCTGTTCAGGGGCTGACAGCGAGAGTGAGAGTTGGTCCTGGGACGTGCTCAATAGGGTTGTGCTGCAGCTCCATTATGTAGGTCCTGGGAGGAGAATGAGTACTGGCTGGCCGGGGGCAGGTTTGGCAGGGGGTGGGAAATGGGTGGCAGCATAACAAGTGGGAGAAAAAGGAAGGAACAAAACAAGTGGGAGAAAAAGGAGGGAAAAAATGAGGCACCAGCAGGCACAACAGGGAAAGGCACAAAGACAAAAAAAAAGGCATGAAGGTCAAAGACCAGAAGAAGGAAAAACGATTCACAAGGAGGGCAAGAGTAAGAGCTGGGCCTGGGACCCAGCAAATATATTTGGTCAGTCCCATACCTCCTCTTTGCCCCTGCAGTCTTTCTGGTCACTTTTCGTATTTGGTGGCAGTGTAGATGATGTGTGGCTGCCCAATGCACTCCATAGCAAATCACGTGATCCCTGTGATCCCTCCATGCTGGGTTTACTCAATTTAACCCTCCTACAAGTTCATCTATCTAGACCTACCAACTCACAATGTGCCACCGTGTGACACACAATGGGGCTAATTGCGATGTCCGATGGGCGTACGTTCGACCGACACTGTTGTGGAAAGGAACCACCCGACCTTAGGTCGGCGGTTCCGACCACAGGATTGCGATGCGGGCGGAAAAGGATCGCAGCACAAGCTTCCATTGACAAATGGTTGTTTCTGAACATCCCTGCACCATGTGGCTGGCACCTCAGGTTTAGGGGAGCACCATAAGTCAGGGAGCACTGCTAGGCACCCCTAAAGACACTTTCCGACAGCCTTTTCATGTCCAAAAGGCCGACATGAAATGGCTGTCGGAAAGTGCCATCATAATCTCGATGGTGGAGCCGAGCCTGGCTCCGCCATCATTAGGGGATTATGGTGGCGTCCGATGCTCCGACGGGCTCCTCGAGCCTGTTGGAACCACGTCGGAATACCCCCGCTTGTTTCGTTCCGACTGCCGTCATCCTAATACGGCAGTTGGAATGAAACCTACAATGCCAGGCGTAAAGCCTCCAACCGCTGATCGGAGGCTTTTCGTCCAACATCGTAATCGGGCCCTGTATTGGCTCCCTTCACACAGTCACCCAGTGAGGAGCCAATATCACAAAGTGGTAGGGAAAAAGAGCTGAAAACCACTGTAAAAAATGGATTTTCAGCTTATTTTCAGAGACTTTGAACTGCTGCCATTCATTAAGAGGTGTGGAACATCAGCACCAGCCTCAGCAAGCTTTGCTTTTTTTGGGAAGGCTGCGGTTGGGACTGGGGCAAAAGTGCCTCTTAGGAACTGCTTGGGACGAAGGAAGCCCCACCCCTCCTAGCCCCCACTTTGTTTTAGTGGGCAGGTCTGTCTATCAATGTCAATCAGGTAAAGAGTGTAGACTTGAAGGCCCTCTCCCTGTGGCATTCCCCCTTTTTATGCTTGTTAAGGTCTGGAAGAGACTGAACCGTCACTTCAGGGGGTGGGTTTCTGTCGCTCCTGGGTGAATGCTTATCTATTGCATGCAAACCTACTTATTCACATCAGTGGCGGCATCTACTTCTTTACACAGTCCATTTAAATATTGTAAGTTTCTACATGTCCAACTGTGCCTGTTTTCAGCCTCTTCACAACACTTCATGCTTTAATGCGACAATCCTAGCACCCATTGCCAAGATTACTCATATTTACCACAAAGCAGTGCAGCAACCAAAGCTGCTACCCTGCCTTGCATCACAATGAGAGAAAAAAAATGCTCCATATTTGCTAAGAGATGGAGCATTTTTCTCTCCCCAAGCACTGCTGCACTTTTGGCTGCCATACACCGATGGACAAACACTTGCGCCATAGGGCAAGTGTGAGCGTTCTCTAAAGCATAGGTTCTGTACTGAAAGGGGTCTCTTCCAGTACAAAAACTAGCCTGAAAACGCTTCCCATTTTGTATGTGTGCTGTCCAATGCAGCACACATGCACAGTTGGAAAAATAAGGAGAAATGCAAACGTTTCTCCTCATTATGCCTGCCTCAAGGAGGCGTCAGGTTTTGGAGCAAATACCTGTCTGCAAACGTTCATAGATAGGGATTTGCATCAAAACTCATGGGTGGTTGCATGAGCCCACCCATTTACCACATATGAAACACCCCGCTTGACGCAAAGTAGAGCAAAATAGCGCATAGCGCAACTTTGCATAAGCTTGGCCAATTTGCCAATGATTTGTGTTGGACAATAAATCCCATCCCAACACTGTACTGGGTTTGTGTCACATTTATGATGCAAAACGAGCACAAAGCCTAAGTAAATCTAGGCTCAAGTTTAGAGCATATATTCAAAATTGAAGCACCTCATGCAGCACCTTCAGCATAGGCCAATTGACAAATAATATGCTTTTCAGCTGGGCACTATTAAACAGAGTCCAGAAGCCTGATATAAATTGGAACCATTTGCAACTCTGCCATGGGTATGAAGTGCTATATAAATGACACAATGCACCTCAATGCACAGATCTGCTGATGTTTCTCAAAATAGCCTCTAGCAGCTTTTTTCTGTTTAGGAACTGGGCAATTCCAATCCCTGACTCACAGAGTTCTGCAATGCACAATAAAGCTGCAGTACCTTCATTTAGGAGAGATCCTTAACTTTCTTATCACTATAGTATATCAGACTCTAAGCCCCAAGTGAGCCACAATTTCCTCAGAAAGTTAAAGTAGGTGATACTAAGGACTTCATTACAGAAGCAAACAATGCTGACCAGTCTCTCATGTCTTGTCTTTGTTTTCCAAAGGCACACCCCACAAGTCGAGCATGTTTTTAAAAACAAAAACAGCAACGTCGCAATCACTTGGGAGATATCTGTCAGCGCACATGGAACATTGTTTGGTTTTTTCCATGTTGGGGACTACCATGCCCTGCCTGCTGATTCTTTGCAGAAATTAACAAATTCAAGAAAGGTATTAGAGGGGCCTTCCTAACGGGGTGCCCTTAAGAATTTGGGTTATTAGTTCAGAGGGGTGGGCTCTCCACCCAAATAATAACCACAATCCTTGTCAGTGTTAACCACAAACATCATTAAATGAACCTGTGCCTAGCCCTCTGGTAACTTGGCACACAAGCAGTCAGGCTTTACTTAGAGGGAATGTGTAAAGTATACGCAGAGTTCAAACTGTAATACATTAAAAACACAACACAAGAACAACCCCAAACCAAATTCGAAATATGAGACTATTCTCATAAATAAAAGACACAGAAAATAGCAAAAATCTAATCTGTAGAAACAGAGTTATGAGTCTTTAAAGTTTTGTTAGAAAATAGAGCCAACTTTGGATAGCTGGTTGTGCTGGACCAGGACAAAGTTACAAGTTCAGGCTGACCACAGTGTAATGCAGGCTGGGTATGGGACCAAGTTTGGTCCGCTCAGAGTTGAACGTTTTGTTCTTGGTGCAGTTCTGTGATGCAAGGCTCTGCATTGCTCTGCACCTGATCCATTGAAGCCAGTGAAAAGGAGCTGCATGGTGCTGCTAAGCACAGCTCTGTGACAATCCAATGAAGCCAATGATTAGGAGCTGTAAGGTGCTGTGATGCGAGAACCTGCATCTTTCTGTGCCACATTGTGTTGGATTTAGTGACTCCACCAATCAGGAGCTGTGAGGCACTGCAATGTGAGGCCCTGAGTTGTTCTGCACCATCCTGCATCAGATCCAGTGAAGCCACCAATCAGGAGCTGAGATGTGCTATGATGCAGTGCCCTGCATTGTTCTGCGCCATACTGCATCGGATCAGATGAAACCTTCACTTGAGCAAGGAGGAGTACATTCTAACTCCAGCCAAGGGTCCAGGAACTTGAGGATAGCACTTAGGGGGTCAGGACTCACACCCACAGATGCCAGCAGGGGGGCCAGATCATGTCCAATTGAGTCTGGTCATCTGGGAAGCAGGAAAAACCTCTGGAAGCTTGTTGTTTACCTGTAGCTCAAACAAAAGGTCATCCAACAAATGCTTAGAGTCACTGCTGGGGTCCTGGGTTCAAGGCAAGGACAGTCTATCTTCTTCAGACAGCAGGACAGTTCTTCTTTAATCTTCCTAAGTTCCAGGAGTATTCTGATTTCACTTCCTCAGGGATCCAAGTTTATACCTAGTGCAAGCATGTGTGTGGCTGACACCTACTTGTCAAACCCTAAAGATGGTTCTGATCAGTTCTTCCCTTTGCCCTGGGTTTCGTTCCTGTCTGTTTAGTGACAGAAAGGGTGGGCAGACCTAGGCGTGGGCTGCATTTGCAATGGACTGGGTAGGAATCTTCTGAAGTATGCAAAGGGCTGTGTATAGCCGTCATACTATCATTTGAAGCTCTGGAAGGGGTTGTGTACAACCTCCAGGCTGTCGTGCTCAGGAGAGAAACTCCCTTCGAAACTCTGAAAGACCTTTTGTCCCCTTGACGAATACACATTACACCACAGGAAAGCCATTAACAACCAACCCTGGCAGAACAAAACAGCTGGTTTAGGTAGAAGAATAGCAATTTTCTAAATAGTAGTTTAAAATCTGACTTTGCCAATTCAAATGAGAGGAAGAAGTATTTTTCTAGCTGTTCCCAAATTAAATGTATCACTTTCTAAATGTAATAAGGTAACCCAGTGTTAGTCCATTGGAGGCTAGCCTTACCACACTGAAAAATTAATTTGAGGGTTTTCACTGCCAGGACATCTACAAATGAGGTACAATTTTTAAATAGCCCTGACCCTCTAGGCCCTATCTTAGGGGTGACTTTTAAGTATTAAAAAGGAAGATTTATCCTGGCAAAATGTTCATTTTGCCTGGTCAAAATGACAGTTTTACAACTGTACAACAGGCTGCAGTGGCAGGCCTGAGACATGTTTTACAGACATACTTTAGTGGGTGGCACACTGTGTGCTACAGTCCACTTGTAGCATTTAATTTGAAGTGCACAGAGTCCTAAAAGGCAACAAAACAGCTTAAGACACACAAAAGATGGCAATATCCAACAGTGCCCCATGCAAAGCCATTGTCTGTAGTGTATTTTCAGCAGTAGAGCTGATGGCAGCTCCTACATCAAAAAATTACTTTAGTACAACTTCTAATTGAAGCAAGGTAACTAAGGCTTTGACGGATGGAACATTCACCTAATTTGTATGCAATTCTCATTACAGTCCAACTCGAAATCACCCCTTAATCTTAGGCTTCCCACAGCAGAACTGGCCCGTACAAAACACAGAACTTTTTCTGGCTGTTCACAAAATTACACTTATCCATAAAATGTACACTTGGATTTTATAAAAAGCCAAAAAGTAGTAAACGTACTCAAAAGTATAAATTACTCAAGTGTAAGTTCCCCTTGTGAATCAGGCTGTATTTAGACAGCAGGACAATTCCATAGTGACACTGTTCTTTACATTATTAGGCTGCACTTGATATTTTACAAGTATGCCACTTATTGCAGTACACACTATAGAAATTTCAAGTGTTGACTTTAGATACCAGAGTCCCTCATATGGATCGAAGTCTGTCCAGGAACTTGAACTGCGCTACAGATCTAGAGACTCCCTTAAGTGGCACATAAGGTACAGGCTCTAGCGTTAGAATATTGCTGCGGTATATAAACAAATCATGTTGGCTCTGCCTTTATATCACAAAGGTAGAGTTCAGTGTGCCTGGTGTTAGACAACATGTGCATGATTTGGTCTCAGAGAGCAGAGCGTCAGGAACAATACTCTGTAAAGCGATTTTCAAGTCATAATCAGCACAGAAAACCTAGCTGTTGAGTAGCCTGTACACTCATACAGCACTTCTATCCTACAACACCCCTGTCTCTCTGTTACCAAGCCTCTCTTTTAATATAGGTCAATTTCTTATCTGCACTTTCTCTTACTCAGTCTCCATCTCTTGCCCGGTGTCTGACTTTCTCAGTTTGTCTCTTACTGTCTCTTACTGTCTCTTACTTGTTGTCTGCTTTCTTGTTTTCGCCTCTTTCTCTTTCTCTCTCTCTCCCCACTCTCCCTGTTTCTCTCCCATACTCACTTCCATTTCATCTCCTGCAGCATTAGAGAATTTTAGTATTTGGTAATGTATATGCTGAAAATCATGAGGAAGTTTTGGTGTGTTGAGGAGTGGGTCTCAAGTTACTAAAATAACAGTGTAGGAAAGTGGATTATTAGTAGGTGGGGTATTCACCTTTAGCTAGTCATAATACCACAATCACTACTAAGGCCATAATCCTCGCTCACTCCTTTGTAGCTTGGCCAATTAGCAGTCAGGATAAATTAACATAGGAGACAGGTATGTGTTAAGCATTTAATATAACCAAAACAGTAAATCAGTAAAATACGCAACACAATAAAAATACAATGGCAATTTATAAACCTAGAGAATATTTTCCTCTTAAAATGAGATCAAAATGACAAAAATCCAATGTTGGGAACCAGAGATATGAAGTTTTATAGATTAAAACAAAAATTGTACATTCTACCACCAAAAAGCTCAAAGTGCCAATCACAGCTATCTGATCACACTGGAGTAGGGCAAAGTCAACGTTTTAGGCAGACAATTATGGAGCTCAGGTCAGATAGGTTGAGCACTTGGTCCCTGTCAAAAGTTTACCTTCAAACATAGTCTTTTTCTTGGAACTTTTCTCTCGACATCGAGTCCTCTGGTTTCTCGGATCGGGAGTTTGGTTTGACAACAGTGGCCTGCTGCAGCTTGATACCTCGGTGAGCCTCTGGAAGTCTTTGTCCTCAGTGTTGATGGTGAGGAGCTTTCAACTGAACAAACCAGCACGGTCACGACCATTCGCAAGTCGACTCTCGACGTTGAGCCGCTCTCCTACAGCTTTTCAGCAAAACTTGGTAGAAAGTTTCCAAATTTTCAGAATGTGTTCCTTGTTGGTTCTTTTGGTGGGAGAGTGACCAGGAGCACCACCCAAGGGTTCAGAGACTCTGGATTGCCTATTGGGGGCCAGGACTCAACCTCCCACAACGCACCTGTGCTGTCCAGGAAAATCCAGCTGTATTTGGTCATCTCGGGCGGTCCTTTCTTTGTCCGCTGCAAGTGACTTCTTTCATCACTTTTGTACATGTTGCTGCCCAGGGAGTCCACTCCTTTTCCTTTAAGTCAGGCCCAGAATCCTCTTTGTGACGTCTTGAGAGTGCAGCAGGTGCAGACCTTCTGAGTGCAATCCTTCTGTGGTGAGGTCCAAAGGTCCAGCAAGGCAGACCTTCTTCTTCTTTTGTTCCAGGCAGTGTTCCTCTGAGGAGCTCCTGCATCTCTCCCATATTTATCCTCCATTTTGGGCTGCCATGGGGGGGGGGTCACCGCAACCATTAGAGGTAGAGTTACCTCCCTCTGCTATGACAACTTCCTTCAAAGTGTGGCATATCTTTGACCCAGAATGCACTGCTCTTACAAAAATCAAAATGGAGTAATGCTCTCCTTGGTGTGTGTGTCTGTGTAACCCAACCTAGAAGTGTGCCTAATATCTGACCATACTCTCAGTCCAGCCCCTCTCCTAATCTAATTAGGGGGGCTCCCATCTGGCAGGGGATCAAGGACGTGGGGGCTGGCCTGGGTTCTGGGTTCTGTGACATCTGTTCTCCTGGCTTTGAAGTCCAGCTTATCTCCCCAGCTCCCATCCTCTCCTTGGCTCCTCCCACCAAATGGATGTATTGTTTCAGCACAGGCCTCTTCACACCTACTCAAGCAGCAGCGTGGCTCAGGCTGCCAAAGGCTGGCCATTCAGAAAAAGCTGCTACAGGGCTGTTTACAGTAACTTAAGGATACTAAGCTCTAAGACTACTTCCCTGTAATAGTTATAATAAATCCAACGTTGGTAAGTTGTTGGATTTATTGTAAACATTAATTTGATACTTTGATATTGCTAGCTAGCTGCAAAGCAAAGATAGACTTTTTTAAAGTTTAATAAAGCCATGCTAGCCTATGGGGCTAGCAGCACTACAATATGGAAAATGACCTTGGCTTTTTTTTCCCTACCAGGCCATATAAAACATACTTTATATTGTCCCTGCTTTTTATAACAATGAACCCTACCCTTGGGGCAAAGTAGGGCAGACCTTAGGTATGACTTATATGTAATAAAACGGTAGTTTTAAACTTTGGAAGTACTTTTGATTCCGAAGTCGAATTTGGACATAGTTAATTTTAAAACCAGCCTGCAAGGCAGGCCTAGATAAAATGAAATATATTTATTTGATTATTAATCAATAAACATATAAGTACAGAATAAAATCACCAAGCATAAAACACATATGTCACATTAAAAAAACAAAAACAAATTTACATATCCAGATAAAAGCTATTTAAAACATATTTTTAAGCAGGCCAGGCTTTAAATTGACATCAGACACCACAGAGGTCCACACTTTAGTGCATTAAGTCCACTGGGGTCTCTAAACCTACATGCCCTACCATATACTTGGGACTTAGAGGTAGGTTGTCTTGGCCAATTAGAATTATACTAATTAAAATATAACTTGAGAGGACAGAGCACAGGCCCTGGACCTGGTTAGCAGAGCCCATGGCACTTTCAGAGTCAGTAACTTCCAGCATCCATCACAAAAATGGACTGATCAGGGCAAAAAGGATAACTTTCCTATAAATAGGGAATTTTTTAAATTCCAATTTTGCTTGTGTTTAATTTTTTGGGGGGACGGCTGCCATGTTTTAAGAATGCAGAGTTTGGGCAAATACATTTTTTCAAAAAATGGGTCTACTGGTGCACTGTCAAGAACATCAATAATACTGCAAACAAAAGTATGCAACGTGATAATACTCCTTAGATTTTGTGGGTACTGTGCCATGAAACAAAGTTCATCAGAATTTTGGGTTTCGGCTATATCCTTGGATAAATGGAAAGCAAATTAGTATCAGCAAAGACAAAATGTTGCCTATTTTGTAAGTGGATGTGTATTGTCAATGATTGGCATCTTTGTATGTATAAAGGTTTGGATGGAAGAGTGGGTGAATGTGATTATGAGTCAAAGGTTGAATCTATGAGTGAGTGTATGGATGGATGAATACGTAAGTGCCCTAGCACATGGATATGTATAGGGTTACACTGATGTTACTTGCTCAGACCTCGGCAGTAATAGCTTTAGTGTTTTGAAAATGCCAGGCATTACCAGTTTATGCAAGTGCCAAAAATGCCATGGTTTGTCCCCGTTGTTTCAAAATTGTCTACAACTTGCCAGGAATTACCACCAGTAAGCCAGTTCGAACAGTACACATGAATCTACACTATCATGAGAAGAAAGACCATTTAACTGCCGATGAGATCAGAAAAAATCAATGCGGTTCGCAGTTTTATATTTACCCCCCAAAAAAAGAAAACTCCCTTTTGCAAGGAAGAGGCATTCTCCAGGGGTCAATATGTCAAAAAATTCTAAAACCTTCCCCAAGAACTCTTGTGTTTTAGGTTTAAGCTGCTTTCTATTGCTCTTTTGTGGTGTCTAGACCGGGCTTCTGTAAAAAGTTAAAATCTTCCCCCATAATAATTTCGCCATCAATCGAGGCTAAGGATTAAACAAGCTTCATTCATAAACAGACCAGGACCATCCTTAACAGGGGCATACTCGCTCACTAGAATTAGTTGTAAAGAGCGTATTGAGCAGCTCACCCAACACTAACGACCTTCCAAATCAGATAGCCAAGTATGAACCTTTACTTTCTAACTCTGATTAATACCCCTCTATGTTCCGCTCTCGCCGAGGGGAAGTATTTATAATCTGCCCACGTTCTAAACATGCTAAACATATTTAGCTTACTAGAAGGGGTATGAATTTCTTGCAGAATAATTACCGTTGTATTATGCTCCTTTGGGGCATATGTATCAAGCTATTTTGAGGTCGCAAACACTGCGAATCGCAAAAAAGCAGTGTTTGCGAGTGCAAAATAGCCATCCCCAATGTATAACTGAAAATCGCAGCGCAAAATAGGTATTTGCAAAAATAGCGAATACCTATTTTGCGAGTAGGAGAAACTGCGAATAAAATTGCGAACTCGCAAATACCGACACGCTATTTGCGGAAATCGCAAAATGCGTAATCGCAAATGCGTATTCGCAAACATATGTATAAAAAATCGCAAATTCGAATTGACGAGATTTGCAATTTTGCACATGCAGTTTACCACCAACTCAAAGCAGGTGGTAACCAGGTGCAACCCATTTAAACAGGCCCACAATGCAACATGAACTTCCACTATGGCAGCGCTGTATGTGATAGCCAGGAGGATGCGAATTCAAGCTGCAGCACAGAGAAGGAGGCGACAGGAACGGATATTCAGAGTGCGCATCACTCTGTTCCAGCAGACAGACGAAGAGATCCATGAGAAGTATAGGCTGGACTCTGCTACCATCATGGACTTGATTGCTGAGCTGAAACCCATGCTTGAACATCCAACACGCAGGACCCAAACCATCCCACCACATGTGCAGGTCCTGTGTTCACTGCACTTACTGGCAACAGGGAGTTTCCAGGGGGTGATAGCAACAGCAGGAGGGGTCTCCCAGAGTTACCTGTCGCGCTTCTTCCATGAATTCCTGGATGCAATGGTACAGATGCTACATCATCACATCCAATTCCCCAACACACAACAGGAATTACAGCAAATAAAACAGGACTTCTATCAGATTGCCCAATTTCCCCATGTCATTGGCTGCATAGATGGGACCCATGTATCCCTCTCACCCCCCTCAAACAATGAGTATGTATTCAGGAACCGCAAATCATATCATTCCATCAACATACAGGTCATCTGCAATGCTAAACATATCATAACGGACATAGTTGCTAAATACCCTGGCAGTACACACGACTCCTTTATATTCAGACATAGTGGGATATACACACGTCTCACTGGTGGCGAATTTGGAGAGGGCTACCTGCTAGGTAAATGCAAGTCTAACACTCTAACATACAGCTAAGGCCAGAAGTGAGAGGACAGTGATTAACTGAATGTCTTTCATCCTGTAGGTGACAGTGCATATGCTGTAAGAAATTTCATCCTCACACCGTACCTCAATCCAGCAAATCAAAGGGAGCGAAGATACAATTGCGCACACAAATCAACACGCTGTGTAATTGAGCGGACATTTGGGATACTGAAGAGCAGGTTCCGCTGCCTGCATAGAAGCGGAGGAGCACTACAATACAGCCCAGAGACTGGCTGCAAGATTGTGGCTACTTGTGCCATGCTCCACAACATTGCAACTAGTAAAGGCATACCAGTTGAACTCACTGATACAGAGTCAGATTCCGATGAGGGCCCAGGTCCACGTCGCAGACCAGCAGGTGGTGTAGGGGCAGCTGCGGGCCGACAGAGATGTGATGAGATAACATAAAACTATTTCTAGGTGGGTAATGATGACACAATGCAAAAGTTGATTTGTGCATGACTGTGTTTTATTTTTCCTTTAGCTTCAGGATTAAAATCAGTCACACAGCCCAAAAACGCACTGTGCCACAATGTCTTGCACATGTTATGTCCACAGTGCATGGATGAAGGCTAAACAAAAGAACACATGGCATGGGTTACTTCACCCATTGGCAATCTGCTGTGGTGACAGTTTATTTTTTGCGTGCACGTCCTGCTGTTGCATGCTCAGGGTGTTGACTGCTCTCCCTTGAGGCATCCGAAGGTGTTCCCTGCCTCACACTGCGCCGTCTGTGTTCAGGAATTGGTGGGGTGATGCTGCTTCTGCTTGAGAGCTCCTCACTGTCCCCTGAGCCCAGGAGACATGTGCCACCTATGGTGGCTGTCTGCAGCTGGTCTACTGCATTTGTCACCTGCACCAACCCTTTGGCCACATCCTGGCTGCAGTGTGCCATTTCGACCTGCATGCTAACTGACCGGCGTGACAGCACGGAAGTGGCATTAAACAGGCCGTTGACCGCCTTGCTATAAGTGTCCAGACAGGTGTAGAGACGTTGTTTCCCCCTGCGTCTGGATGCCTGGTCTCTCTTCATGGTGGCACATAGTTCTTTTATTGCACCCGTCATTTCTCTAATGCTGTCCGCACGACCTTATGTCCCTCATCGATTTTGTTATTCATCTCTCGGATGCCCTCCTTCATATCAGTCAGGTTGTGGTTCACACACACCAGCTGTCTGTGTATTGACCTCATTGATTTCCATTGCAGGTGCTGTACCTTAACCATGGTGCCTTCCAGGCCGGAAAACACCATGGGATCCTCTGCTGCATCTGCACTGGTGGTTGCCCTTGGCCTGCGTCTCCTGCATGTTACTTCACTACGGTGCACAGGGGGCTGATCGTGGGCCTGTTGTGCATGCTGTTCCTAGTCTGGCTGCCCCTCATCCCCTATGGACTCTGGTTCGCCCTCTAACAGTGGAAGTGGAGGCACAATCTGGCGGTGTCTCCGTGGGACAGGTGTTGGCAGTGTCGACTGCTCTGTGTCCTCTTGCCCTGCCTGGTCCTCTGTGCGTGCTGCCTCCTCAGCTCCTGAATTGTCATCCTGTGTTTCAGGTTGAACTGTGAATGAAAAAGCACATTTTAATTGTGTGTTCTGCTTCACATTCTTCACTAAATAAAGTTTTCAGAATTTAGCTTAGCTAAGTACTGTCTAGCATTTTTTTCCTTTACTAATTCACTTCTACTGATTCTACATTTCTGTGTCTCATTGCTCCACTGTATTATGTGTGTGACTACATCTCCCATGATGCATTGCTGTGTGTGCCGTAGGAAGTGGAATGGAGTTGCATTGTTACTTTGTAGTTGGTGCATTCCTGAGTGTGTGAGTGAGTTGGTAATGTATCAGGGCAGTTTTGGCATGCATCTTACCTTGTCTGGTGTTTGGAGTGTCGAAGTTGTCGATGTCAGCCACACCACTGATACTCTCAGGCAGTAGCGCCCGTGGTGGGAGTGCTGCCGGGGTGACGTGGGGCGGGGGAGGGGCAGGGTGGGGGTAGTAAAGTACGGAATACGGCCGTATACAGGTAAGTAGACATATAAATAAATAATATTTATTTGTGCGCGCTGCATCGCATTTGGCGATGCAGCGCTCGCAACGAAATTCGTTTTATTTATTTATATGTCTACTTACCTGTATACGGTCGTATTCCGTACTTTACTACCCCCCACCCTGCCACTCCCCGCCCCACGTCACAGCCCGGCAGCACTCCCACCACGGGCCGCTACTGCTCTCAGGCTGTAGGGTGGACTCCACCAACTCCTCCAGGGGCGTGGATTCAGTCTCAGTGGATGTTCCCCTGCCAGTCTTCTTTGCCTCCACAAGCCTGCTTGCCACCTTGTCCTTCGACCTGGAGCGCATATCGTCCCAGGTCAGCAACGGTGCGCTGGGTGACACCGATGGCATTGACCTTTGCCTGGATGTCCAGCCATATTTTTCTTTTTTGAGATTCTGGCACATGAAGGGATTTTTTCCCAAAAAGTAACTCATGGCTATGTACCATTTCTTCTATTAGAACCTCCTGCTCCCTCTCACTGAACTTATGCTTCCTTTTCCTCCCAGTCTCTTCCTTGTCCTTCTCCTGGGGATCCATTTGGTTTGGGTGGTGTTGCAGTCCAAAGTGGTTTACTTCTCCTCCCAGCCTTTCCCACAGCCTCAGGCAATCAGCAACAGCAAGGGCAGTCACACTTCCTGGGTGTGATGTCATCAAGCTGCACCTGAATTGCAGATTCTCTAACTTTGCGATTCCTTATTTGCGAATTCGCAATTAAGGAATCGCTATTTTGGAGTTCGCAAACATATTCTGCGAATTTTTGGGATTCGCTAATATTTAGCACATTTTTATATACATCGCATTTTGCGATTCTCAAAATGCGATTCGCTAAAAATCGCATTTAGAGAATCGCAATTTGGTTTTTTGATGCATATGCCCCACAATCCCTTATTCAGGCTTGTACTGCCTGCTTTATTCTTCCATTATTCAGCCTATTAACATTCAATGAAAATATCTTCACCATAGCATTCACCATTTCAATAAATACATAAGTGCTTGTGCAAAAAAAAGTTCAGCACAATATAGCAGCAATATGTAGCATCTTCATAGTGTGCAAGTTATTCCCAGATGCATATCCAATCAAAAGTGCATATCTTAAAAGGTGCATTGAGCTTAAGCAGACCTAACAGCACCAGAACCTTAAATGTGATCTTGGCTCTCTGCCTTGCATACCCTTTCCCCCTGAGGTATTCAACCTAGAACAAGTTCCAAACCTTCTAAGACTACTTTTCAAAACTCTTGTGCTGAGCTGCATCTCCTGTGTCCCTTGTATCTCCTTTTCTCGGGTGAGCCTAGACAGCGCTTGCGCTGTCAGGATGATCTGTTGTATGTACTTTGTGGGCTTTGATCCTCCTATCACTTCTGATTTGTCTAGTAGGTTGTCTTTTAAAAGTCTTTGCTTGCCAGTGGGTAATTTGTCTTCCTGGTCCCTCCTTTTTGCAAGTCATTCACTCCTTTGGAGTATCACTTAGGACTTGTCGGCTTCCACTTTTTTCTACTTTACTTTCTGTAACTTTTTTTTAAATTCCAGCGCGTGTTTCCCTGGCTCAGCACAGTGCCCGCGAGGTTGCGTTACATGCCTCTTTGAATGTGCACCCATTGGATCAGCAATAGGCCACCAGACGCGCTCTCTGCAACTCAGCACTTTTTAAGCAGCCCCTGATCATTTTACTACGAGGCTCGCTCACCGTAGACTGGAGCCTGTGACGGGTTACGTGGTGGCTGTGAGCCATGCTCCCCGCAACCTGAGACTGCCATGTTGAAGATAACGAAAGGCTGCCTCTGTGCTGTGAAGTTCGCTTGGGAACAGCCTCTGCTTTCTAGCTGTGCTGTGGGCGACGTTTAACTCCAGGTAGAGAGTTCATTAGGGGCTGGGTGCCTGCGTTGGTGCTACACTGCTAAATGTAGCGCCAGCGCAGGGGGAACGCAAGGCTGCACCATATCGTTGTAAATATGGTGCAGCCTTGCATTTCTAAAGTGGCGGTGTGAAGCGTTAAGCCATGACGGCTAATGCCTCACTCCGCCACTTCCTTGAACATATGCCCCTCTGTTTATTCCTGACACCAGTACAGGACACGCTGCTCGGTTCAGCTGCTGCTGAGTATATAAGTGCTAACCTTTTCTTTGGTGGGGCATTTTCTGTCCTCGTCTTGTACAAATCAAAGGAATTCAAGTGCACAGCCTACAAAATGTATGCAGATTTTTCCCCTTCTACAAACCTAGAAAAACTTTAACACCCTATTGTGCTTTTTCGGTACTTGCCTATATCCCCATTTAACATGTTGACAAATGACAGAGCTTTTCCGTAAACAGGGCTGTAATTTGTGTTCGGCAGAGCAAGCATTCTCTCTGTTCAGTTTTCAGTCACCATTTTCTGACTTTTTATTTTTTTTATTAACCCCTTCGGTGCTCATGACGAGCTCAGCTCGTCATGCTGCGCAGTGCTCGTGTGCGCATGACGAGCTGAGCTCGTCATGAACCCGCCCGCTTAATGAAACGCCCCGCACAGGGCGAAAATCGGCCGCGCACCGAAGGGGTTAAGGGCCCCGGAAAATTTAAAGTGCTGCTGCACTGTTCACTTCATTTATTTACATTTGTGTACGTTATTCTCCTTTTCTTTATTACTTGATCTAACAAAGCTGCCCACCATGTTAAATTGGTAAATTAAAAATGTCAGATGTGTCAGTATGAATATATGTACATACTGGGAGCTAAGACAATTAGTGGAAGGTCCGACACATGTGGCAGGACACACATTAGATGGGATATTTTCAAACAACCCCCTAATAAAGTTCGCCAAGGTATTACCTCTGACTTGGACTGACCATGCTGCGGTGATATTTGATTTAACACATATAGAATCCCACCAGGAAACATTAGGACCTAACAAGGAAATTGAAACTAGAGCCTGGAAGGAAATAAATAGGTGGGAGCTAGCCGCCTCTCTTCAGGCGACAGCTAACCGTCTTCCTGTAGATGAAGAAGAAGCTACCACTTCCTACACCAACTGGATAGATGCAACATGCAAGAAACTAGTCCCAGTGAAACGATGGACTCCCAAACGCACCCAGACTTCAGCTCCTTGGTACTCTGAAGAACTAAGGAAGCAAAAACGTATATGTAAAGGACTAGAGAGGAGATGGAGAAGAAGCTACAAGGATGATGAGAAAAAATCTTATAAACATAGCATTACTGTTTATAAACAGCTACTGCATGATACTAAATTTTTTTTTTTCATGGAGCAAATTACAAAGGCTAAATCATCAACAAAGGAACTTTTTAAAACAGTAGTTAATTTGACAACCCCACGCGTCTCAAAATGTCAAAGCAGTCCAGAACTCTGTGAGGAAATAGCCACCTTCTTTCAACAGAAGGTAGAAGTTATCTTTTCCTCGTTCAGATCTCCCCTAACCACACTGACCCTGGAGCGTGCAAGACCAGTGACAAATCCAACGGAGCATCAACCAACCCTTGATAAATTTCGGTCACTGGCTCTACAGGACACGATTAAACTTCTGATCTCCACTAAATCAGGATCACCAAATGACCCATTTCCAGTTCCAGTGATCAAACTTGTCCCAGAGCTTATTTGCAAGGCACTGACTCCGCTTTTTAATGCGATGTTTGAATCGGGGTATTTCCCAAAAAACTGGAAAATAGCGTCCATTCTCCCATTGCTAAAAAAGCATAACCTTGACTATAAGGATCCCAACAACTATAGGCCAATCTCCCGCTTACCCCTGCCAGCAAAAATGGCTGAAAAAGCTATGAATACCCAACTCACTACCCATCTCCTTACAAGGAACTCACTAGACTCCACTCAATATGGGTTCAGGGCAGAGCATAGCACAGAATCAGCCCTGATAAAATCAACAGAGGAAATAAAAGAAGCCTTGGACAAGGGAGACAGTGCGGCGCTTATCATGTTGGATCTCTCCGCAGCATTTGATACGGTCCATCATGGAATTTTGATGGACCGTTTATCTGACTGCGGGGTAACAGTAAAGGCCTGGGACCTATTGAAATCCTTTCTGACAGAAAGAATTCAAACTGTGGATCTTGACAAAGCCCGTTCATCGCCATTTTCCTTACCATGTGGAGTACCTCAGGGGTCTTCCCTGAGTCCCACGCTCTTTAATATTTATGTTACACCTTTAGCCGCGTTAATCAGATCCTTTGGATTTCACCTGACATCCTATGCCGATGACACACAAATAGTGATGTCATTAAGTCCTGGGCAAGAAGCAGAGAAAGGGAAAAAATTTCACGACTGCATGAAAGCAGTCGGGCTGTGGATGTCAATGAATTGCTTAAAACTAAACTCTAGCAAGACGGAAGTTCTTATATTTGGCAGCAATGCCAATTTTTGGACATCAGGCTGGTGGCCAGAAGAACTTGGGCCGCTCCCGGAGCCAACCAGAAAGGCTAAAAATCTAGGAGTCCTAATTGACAACAAACTGACATTCGAAGATCAAGTGAGTGCGGTTATATCGACCTGCTTCCATCTTCTTAGGATGATACGGAAAATCATGCCGTTCCTGCCAGCAGATAGCCATAAGGTAATAATAACATCCTTAATACTATCACGGGTGGACTACTGCAACAGCTTATATTTAAACATCCAAAAGAAACATCTTAATAGACTCCAACTTGTGCAGAACGCAGCAGCAAGACTCCTGACCGGAACATCGAAATTTGTCTCAGTAAAAAAGAGCTGAAACAGCTGCATTGGCTCCCTGTTAAACAGCGGATTCAATTTAAATCCTTATGTACAGTTTTCAAGGCCCTCCATGGAAGAGGCCCAGAACATCTAAAACAATGCTTTAAATGGTATGTCCCCAGGAGAGCACTGAGATCGGCAGGAGCAAGACTAGTGATAGTACCCTCCTTTAGGAAAGCAAAATGGGGGCAAAGGCTTCAGCACCTGTGCCGCTAGGGCCTGGAATGAGCTGCCATTCCATCTTAGGAATGCCACAGATCTATTGGCCTTTAGGAAAGGACTCAAAACCTGGCTTTTTACCTTATAGGCATTTCACTCTCTGGTAACCGGAAGATAGCGTGCAGCGCCAGGACACCCTCGGGTAACAGTTGCGCTTAAGAAATGTGAATAACATAACATAACATACTTTCAGTACCCCTGTTAGCCACCCCCATCCAATTAAGAAATCCACAAGGTCTCCCATCGGCGAGAACTATTGGCATTGCCAGTGCTTGTTTCCTGTACAACCCTCAGTGTCTCTCTCCCTCCGTTCCCACCCCCCTCATTGCCCCCTCCCTGATGTGGCAAGAGCATCACCTTTTCTCCTGCCTCAAGCACCCCCACTCCTGGCCTGAGGCCATCAACACCAATATGTTGCCAGCTGGGTTTTCGGACCATTCGGATTAGAACTGGGGATATTAGTAAGAGAACAGGTATTTAAACATCAAGGAGGGGTTTTTAGTAAAATCTATCTGGAAGATGAGAACTGGATAAGGGCTTGTAAAGTTGAGATTGGTAGCTTTTTTGAGAGACATAAGGGTACAGCTGCCATTATTTTGGTTTGGGATGCCATGAAGGCATACTTATGAGCTTTCTTGATTGCTATAGATACATCTTGGTTTACAGCTCTAAGAGAGGAAAAAGCTTGTCTGGAGAATCAGAGTGGCATTAAATATATGAGATTTTTCAGGAATGAGTCGGAAGAAAAAAGGAAGCCGTTCGAAGAGGCAAGTTCGCCTTTCGGGATTATTATTATGCCAAGAATTATGTCCGAAATTCCACTTACCTGCCAAAAATTTACAAAGAGGTGGAGGTGGCTAATTTAAAAAAAATGATATCTCTGTACCAATATTATTGGAGGTAGATCAGCGGTTTATGGATAGCCCCACTCCGAACGAGAGCTGGCGGAAGTGGTGAAAACCTTAGCTGGAGGCAAAATAGGCGAACCGGAAGGGTTTATTTGTGAAGTTTATGAGTTATTTGCAAATTTGTAAATCCTCATTTACTGGAAGTTTCTAATTCTATTTTGAAGGGAGGAGCACCCCCTCTGTCTTTTAATTCAGGAACCATGGTCTGCTTTCTTAAAAAGAGCCAGGGACACACAGATCCAAACTCTTATTGACCCATCACACTCTTACTCTCTGACTATAAAATTGTAATGAAACTGATTGCAGATAGGTTCAATAAATTAGCATCTAAATTGATCCAGGGGGCCAGAATCGTTTTATCGCAGGGCAGCAACTATACAGGAACACTAACTATTTAATTGAAGCCCTTGATGTTTGTGGAGAGGTGTGGTGCAGCGGCCAGGGCAGCTGACTTCGGAGCACAGGGTTCACGGTTCGATCCCCGGCTCTGGAGACAGCTCAGTTCAGCACCATGTGACTCTGGGCAATAGCTCACTTAATTTCCACTCCGGCCCCCAGCGCCTTGAGACCTGTAAGGGTGAGTAGCTGCGCTATATAAAAACGGACTTACATTTTTTTATGTTTGTGCTGAAAAGTAGCTTCCTCCTGCACTCTTTTTGCTAGTCGCAGAAAATGTGTTGATTTTGTGGTTTATGATACTTTTTTTTGCATTTTAGGGAGATTTGGGTTTTCCTTTTTAACCACTGGATTTATAGAAAAGAAGTTTTATAACGCCGAGGCAAAGTTGATTTTAAACACATCAGAAGTTGGTATATTTAAAGTCCAGCATGCAACTCGGCAGGGCTGCCCTCTTTCACTGGTTCTTTTTGGTTTTTTTGTTGAACCACTAGAGCAAGCCATTCAGCAGGACAGAGCTATTCAGGCTCCCATTCCTCAGATGTCAAAAATTAAGTTATATGCTCGTAATATCATGTTAATGTTGAGTCTCGCGAAGAGGGTACAGGAGAGAGCATTTGAAATGTTTTCAGCTCTTCATACTTTAGGTGGATATAAAGTCAATAAGTCCAAGACGGAGGTTATTCTTAGTAACTGTCAATAGAAAATCTGCTAAGCGATACCAAAGGGGATGATGGACGGAGCGTTAGAGCAAATCAAACACTCACCCCCAGTCAACTGATCTGGGTTTAATCCATCATCATTCTTTAGCTCACTCCACCACCCCAGTTCAGACATGGCTATATGCAAATCAGTCTGACCCTGTGCCTCATGGGAACAGTCCAGCCCGAACTGCCAAGCCATGTCTTCCCTGGACCGGAAACAAGCATCCTGGGACCGGTTTTGGGTTCAAAACCCTCATCAGCCAGGCTATCTTGAATCCATTGGCAAAGTGAGCAAGGGACCCACGTCTGGGCATACCCTGCCAACTTAGGGCGAACAAGCGATACCAAAGGGGATGATGGACGGAGCGTTAGAGCAAATCAAACACTCACCCCCAGTCAACTGATCTGGGTTTAATCCATCATCATTCTTTAGCTCACTCCACCACCCCAGTTCAGACATGGCCATATGCAGGGCAGGGTATGCCCAGACGTGGGTCCCTTGCTCACTTTGCCACTGGATTCAAGCTAGCCTGGCTGATGACGGCTGAATAGCCAGAAACTGGTCCCAGGATGCTTGTTTCCGGTCCAGGGAAGACATGGCTTGGCAGTTCGGGCTGGACTGTTCCCATGAGGCACAGGGTCAGACTGATTTGCATATGGCCATGTCTGAACTGGGGTGGTGGAGTGAGCTAAAGAATGATGATGGATTAAACCCAGCTCAGTTGACTGGGGGTGAGTGTTTGATTAGTTCAAACGCTCTGTCCATCATCCCCTTTGGTACGCTTGTTCGCCCTAAGTTGGCAGGGTATGCCCAGACGTGGGTCCCTTGCTCACTTTGCCACTGGATTCAAGCTAGCCTGGCTGATGATGGCTGAATAGCCAGAAACTGGTCCCAGGATGCTTGTTTCCGGTCCAGGGAAGACATGGCTTGGCAGTTCGGGCTGGACTGTTCCCATGAGGCACAGGGTCAGACTGATTTGCATATGGCCATGTCTGAACTGGGGTGGTGGAGTGAGCTAAAGAATGATGATGGATTAAACCCAGATCAGTTGACTGGGGGTGAGTGTTTGATTAGTTCAAACGCTTTGTCCATCATCCCCTTTGGTATCGCTTTGTTCGCCCTAAGTTGGCAGGGTATGCCCAGACGTGGGTCCCTTGCTCACTTTGCCACTGGATTCAAGCTAGCCTGGCTGATGACGGCTGAATAGCCAGAAACTGGTCCCAGGATGCTTGTTTCCGGTCCAGGGAAGACATGGCTTGGCAGTTCGGGCTGGACTGATTCCATGAGGCACAGGGTCAGACTGATTTGCATATGGCCATGTCTGAACTGGGGTGGTGGAGTGAGCTAAAGAATGATGATGGATTAAACCCAGATCAGTTGACTGGGGGTGAGTGTTTGATTAGTTCAAACGCTCCGTCCATCATCCCCTTTGGTATCGCTTTGTTCGCCCTAAGTTGGCAGGGTATGCCCAGACGTGGGTCCCTTGCTCACTTTGCCACTGGATTCAAGCTAGCTTGGCTGATGACGGCTGAATAGCCAGAAACTGGTCCCAGGTTGCTTGTTTCCGGTCCAGGGAAGACATGGCTTGGCAGTTCGGGCTGGACTGTTCCCATGAGGCACAGGGTCAGACTGATTTGCATATGACCATGTCTGAACTGGGGTGGTGGAGTGAGCTAAAGAATGATGATGGATTAAACCCAGATCAGTTGACTGGGGGTGAGTGTTTGATTAGTTCAAACGCTCCGTCCATCATCCCCTTTGGTATCGCTTTGTTCGCCCTAAGTTGACAGGGTATGCCCAGACGTGGGTCCCTTGCTCACTTTGCCACTGGATTCAAGCTAGCCTGGCTGATGACGGCTGAATAGCCAGAAACTGGTCCCAGGATGCTTGTTTCCGGTCCAGGGAAGACATGGCTTGGCAGTTCGGGCTGGACTGTTCCCATGAGGCACAGGGTCAGACTGATTTGCATATGGCCATGTCTGAACTGGGGTGGTGGAGTGAGCTAAAGATTGATGATGGATTAAACCCAGATCAGTTGACTGAGGGTGAGTGTTTGATTAGTTCAAACGCTCCGTCCATCATCCCCTTTGGTATCGCTCTGTTCGCCCTAAGTTGGCAGGGTATGCCCAGACGTGGGTCCCTTGCTCACTTTGCCACTGGATTCAAGCTAGCCTGGCTGATGACGGCTGAATAGCCAGAAACTGGTCCCAGGATGCTTGTTTCCGGACCAGGGAAGACATGGCCTGGCAGTTCGGGCTGGACTGTTCCCATGAGGCACAGGGTCAGACTGATTTCCATATGGCCATGTCTGAACTGGGGTGGTGGAGTGAGCTAAAGAATGATGATGGATTAAACCCAGATCAGTTGACTGGGGGTGAGTGTTTAATTAGTTCAAACGCTCCGCCATCATCCCCTTTGGTATCGCTTTGTTCGCCCTAAGTTGGCAGGGTATGCCCAGACGTGGGTCCCTTGCTCACTTTGCCACTGGATTCAAGCTAGCCTGGCTGATGACGGCTGAATAGCCAGAAACTGGTCCCAGGATGCTTGTTTCCGGTCCAGGGAAGACATGGCTTGGCAGTTCGGGCTGGACTGTTCTCATGAGGCACAGGGTCAGACTGATTTGCATATGGCCATGTCTGAACTGGGGTGGTGGGGTGAGCTAAAGAATGATGATGGATTAAACCCAGATCAGTTGACTGGGGGTGAGTGTTTGATTAGTTCAAACGCTCCGTCCATCATCCCCTTTGGTATCGCTTTAATAGAAAATCTGCTTACAGAGTTTCAGGGGTGTGCACATACCTGATCGAAGCATTATTTGGGAGTTTCATATACAGAAGATGTCAAAGAGATGTGAGATATGAACTATAAATCTCTTTTAAGTAAAGTCAGAGAACAATTAAGTGAATGCCACTCCCTCTTATGCTTATTGGCAGGGTAGCTTTAATAAAAATTGCTGGTTCTCCCCTTATTTAATTTTTTATTCTCTGCAGCCCCTTGTATTTTACACTCCCATTTTTTTAAGTCTGAAGACTCAAAGATTTCATCTTTTCTGTAGTCCAAATATAGTCCGAGATTAGCATTAGACACTTTATAGGAGCACGGAGGAAGGAGGGTTGGCTGTCCTAAGTTTGAAATCTTATCATTTTGCTTATTTTGCACAATATGCCTCTAGGATTCAGAAAATCTGCTCTTTGCGTAGCCATTTCAAAATGTCTTGGTTGATATGAAGATTAAAAAGAATCAAATATGAGATCCCCGAAGATTAACCAAATCTCCCAAAAAAGTGAGGTATCGTTTTTTTTAAAGAAAAGCACATTTTTTAGAAAGTATAACCTCCCCTAAGTAAGTTCTGAATCTTACTTAGAGCAGGTTAAATTGGGCAGAGAGGTTGTTTTGGACCCAGTGATTGTGAATAGCTGGAAGGTCAAGGGGTTGTATGTACAATAACTGGAAAACTAGGAAGAAGATAGAACCTAAATTTGTCAGCAATAACATCTGGCTGCAGTGGTTTATAGGGCTCTTTACCGCACTCTCCTGCACATTGATTCTAAAATCATATTGGAGAAAAAGAGTTAGTGGAACATTTTATGTGCATTCCCAACTGGGAAAGGGTGGGGCCTTGGAATAAATACTTGTTATCTGATAGAAGCGGGCAGCCTTAAGGTGGTCTTCCCCCCAAAAAGTTGTCCCTCCTACCCCATTTTGCTGAACCTATTTTTGCTGGCCTTTGGACTCTGTGCACTTTAACACTGCTAACTAGTGCTAAAGTGCTTGTGTTCCCTTCCACAAACATGGTTAAATTGGAATATACCCAATTGGCAAATTTAATTTACTTATAAGTCCCTTTTAGAGTGGGATGCCATATACTCAGGGCTTGTAAATTAAATGCTACCAGTGGGCCTGCAGCACCTATTGTGCCACCCACTTAAGTAGCACTGTAAAATATGTCCCAGGCCTTCCATTGCCGCTTGAATGCAGTTTTAAAGTGCCATGTCAGCTTGGTATTAAATGAATGAATCAATCAATCAATGAATTAATGCAAAGGGAATTTATAGAGCACACAGCTACTCTGAAGAGTGTCCCAGTACTAAGCCATGGGTAGAGACAATTAGCTATGAGTAAAGAGCCGGGTTTTCAACTTCTTTGTAAACCGCTATTCAAATTCAACCAGCCGAATGACAAAGGGAAGTTTGTTCCAGGCCATGAGCCCCAGGTAAGAAAAAGAGCATCCCCCTGCTCTGGAGAGCTGAATCATGGGTACTGTAGCCAGTGCCCCATTTGAGGAACACAACTTACTGTTCGGGCGATATGTATGTTTACTGGATGGTAACTGGGATGAGTAAGGTGCAAAGCTATATAAGTGAGTACCAGAGTTCTAAACAAAATCCTTTTCCTCATCATAAGCCAGTGAAGGGAATTCAAATGAGAAGACATCTGGGCTCTAAGTGGAAGCGTGAGAAGCAGGTGAGCAGCTGCATTTGTACAACCTGTACTTATTGACTAAGTACTGGGGGAGGCCAAGATATATATACATTTGCATATTCAAGTCTGAACATAATAGGAACCTGAATGGCTGATTTCCAGCTGGAAGAGAAAGAAAGTGCAAAAACATTTTTACTGTTCGTAGCAAGCCAAAACAAGACCCAACAACATAGTTAACTTGGTGTTGGAACAAAAGCTATCTATCAAGCTTAACCCCTAGGTTCTTAACCACTTTGAATTGTGGGCCAAGAGGATGGGCTCCATCCAGCCAAAGGGTATGCTAGTCCACGAATACGTTTTGGTTAGAGGAGAGGACCTCGGTCTTATCCGCATTGCACTTCAATTGGTTGAGGTGCATCCAGTGGAATACAGTAGCTAGACAAGGTTTTATTGAATCCAGTTCAATCTTTTCTCCTTTTTTAAAGGAGATAAAAAGCTGTATGTCGTCAGCATAGGAAGTTATTTGGCACCAAAGCATTCCACCAGGGAAGCTAATGGAGTGAGATAGATGTTGAATAGTGTGGGGCTCAGGGCTGAGCCTTGAGGGACTCCAACAACTAGTTCTTTGGTGCCAGAAGGGTTTCCATCCATATCTCCTGTTCTCTATTCTCTAAGAAAGACTTCAACCATTCCAGTGCAGGACATTAAATACTGATAGTCTGAAGGCAGGAGATTATTTTTTAAAATATTAGGAGCTAAAAAGATTAGTCATGCAAATTTAGAGAAATGAGCATTAAACTTGATGTTGAGCTCTTGATGATATGGATGACTTTGCTCATTTGGCTCAATTGTGATAAATTGACAATGTTCATATATGCATAGTGAAGCTAAAAGTGATTGTCATCGATATATGATGGTCTATTGGGGAACAAGTATGATTCCATGAGCCCAATTAGATGTTTGAATTGATGTGCTCACTCTAATCTTATGATCAGATGAGATGGATAAATGTTTTTAGCGATCATACTGCAAAGGGTGCAATGTTGATTCATAGTCTCATTAGACTGCATTTGATGGTATTTATTTATGTGTTTTTGATGCCATTGAGTAATAGTTTGAATATTATTCATACCATATCAATATATGGGCTGTCATTTTATAATTTTTGTTTATTTCACTTTCATTTCATTTTGTAATTTGATTGCATTAATGTTAAATCTGAATTTGTGTTCTGCATTCTGCAATATACCATTTCCCCGACATAGCAAATCCAAAAGAGGAAAGACTATGAAATTCATTCTTTCATCGCTGTAATAGATTCGCGGACGCTATATGAGAGTGACTAGGATGGCGCTGCATGTGTGTGAGAAAGGTCACTATTTGACCAAAATGCGTAATGGCAGATATTTCCGCTGAATAAATATGTTTGGAGTCAAGCTGGTGTATCCTTGGTGGATTTATATATTATATATATGTATATATTACCTACTGGCGGTTGCCAGTAAGTAGTTATATTTAGGACCTAGTTTCCATAGGAAGAGCATCTTTTGACTTGCCTGTAACTTTGGCATTGTTTGACCAATCTTCATGAAATGTTCCCAAAAAAGTGTCAAAGTAGGTGACCCCTGCAGTTGGGACCGAGAAATAGGGGCACGAAAAAAGGGCGCATTCGGTAATTTTAATTCTCATGGGAATGCATTGTCGAACCTACAGCCCGAACCGCTGGACGGAATTACACCAAATTTGGCATAAAGGTAAATGTTGTTACGCAGAATGTGCTTGTTGTTATTTGCTGTAAATCCATTCAGTAGTTGTTGTGAAATTTAAGTTGAAAATTATAGATATATCTATGGCCACGAAGCCTTCGCGAACAAAGATGAGCCCGTGCAGGGAAATGCACTGCTCTGATTGGCTGCCAACACTTCAGCCAGGAAGTGTTGGCAGCCATCTTAGGATTCAGCTTCACCGAGTCCCCTAAAAAAAAAAAAGAATTCCCATAGACTAAGCGTTTTTTATATTGCTAATAACTTTGGCGCCATTTGACGAATCTTCACAAAATTTTCATTACTAGGGTACCGGTTACTTCAGCTGCTGTCTGGAAAGTATTGTGTGATTCATCAAGTGGGGGCGAGAAAAAGGGGGGTCCTAAACACTTTTTTCCCATGCTATGTCTATAAGAGTTGATAGAGCAAAGATGACATCAAACAATTTTACTGATAAAAAGAAATGATTATGACAACCTTTACACAAATGATGACAAAACATGTGTTCAGTTCTACGTAATGGAAAATTATGCAAATAATACAATTTAGATACTGCATCGTAAAAGCATGCAAATGAAAGGATAGATTTAGACATATTATATGTTTAAATAATATAGATGTGAATATTGATCATGAAATACTAATACATATTTAAATGTGTTAGAATAATGTAGGAGAAAAACCTTACGTTATGTGTTTAAATACTAATGGATTTGATTCATGTGAAAAGTTACAAAAATGTTATCTGATGTCATAATGTATGTTATAATGTATGCACTCGAAAATGACAAAAGAAAAGTAGGTGCTACATGAATATACTTAAATGTGCCTTTGTTAGACTTCATTAACATGCATTTTTATATATGTAATTGTTGGATAACACGCAAAAAGAACAAAAATTAATATGCATTTTCTCATATGTGTAATGATGACGCTTACAGAACTTTTATGAGTACCCTATACTTACATGTATTAATTATGATCAGATTGAAATGATTAGATGCTAGTTTTCTTATTAATGTGCAATTCACAATTTAACATTGTCATTGTCGTATATTTGCTAAATTTCATGTAGGCCTAATATTTTCTTCCCCTTTCCAGTGAAGTCATGGACTGAATATTCAAAAGCGTATGGGAACTTTTAAAAATGTATGGAACTGTATTGTAATGATAACTGTTTCCTTTGACATTGCCAGGACTGAAAAGCATATTTGCAACAAATGTTGCTACACGCTGGAACAGCTGCATGAATACAAAACTTTTTCAACCCTCATGTCATCATCTTCAAAGTTTCATTGTTCAATGTGTATTTAACTTACATGACAGGAGGAACTGCATAATGGATTTACTTAATTTTTCCGGATTGGCATCTTCTTTCCTGCTACATCACTCTCATCTTACTTTGGACTGACCAATGGAACTGTGTGGTCTGACAATTTGGTGATGCCAGGGGGTGTCACCCAAGAAACCCTTTCAAGTATAATTGTTCAATTCTGGGAGAAACAAAAGAGTCTGTCCGTCTGTGGCTGCCTTTTTGAGACATGGGTTATCTGATATTGGATTCAGATCCCAATTCTGCTGTTGTGACTAGGACTCATTGCTGCTGACCGGTGTCCTCACGCAGAATGAATCTTTCGGATGAAAGGTTTATATTATGCTGCTGTGACTCTTGTGGTTACATGGACAGACTGAGACAGATTGCTGTCTTGACAAACTGGAACTGGCTACTTGGAACTTTGCTAAACTTTCCTGAGAGACTTTATAAGGCTGACCTGGCTTCCTAATCCTATTGATACATTTGTTGTATGAGTCCAAATCTGCCTCGGCTGAGGAAGATTTTCCTGTTCAAACATCACATTTTCCCTGAATCTCCGAGGCATGGTATATTTCATTAAATCCTTTACTAATTGATTATTAGGGCTGTATGCTTTTATTATGCAAAAGTTCTTTCCCTATAGAGTGAATAACTAAACTTTAAATTCTTAAACTGAATTTGCTGTACTGACTCATCATTCCTTGAGAGTGATTTATTGGTTTTGAGTAACTTGTAATAATATTCAATTTGAGAGCTTTATCGAATTGTAAGGAAGTTGAGTTGTAGATACAGTTATCCTATTCCTGGTCCTCATTGGGCAACTGTCCATCCTCCGACTATCCAACCCCTTTCAGCACACAGAAAGATCCATCGGAGGACCAATTGTATGTGCAAGGTAGCGGCAGGCCCTGCGGCCGGCAAAGGTTGTATTAACGTACTGTAATTATATAATAATTTACGTTAAAAAAACATAGAAATTCAATGAAAAAACAAAGGTTACAGGGACGTTATAGTTAGGCTGACATTTTACCCACACAAAACCATTGAAATTCAGCAGTTATAGTTATACTTATCTGAAGAAAGTATAAATCATGCCATTAAGTAACTTTAAGCCAGGAGTTAAAGTTTCTTACCATAAGTATAACTGTAACTGCTGAAGTTCTATGGATTCGTGTTGGTAAAACATCAACATACCTATAACGTCCCTATAGCCTTTGTTTTTTCAGAGAATATATATATATATATTATCTACTGGCGGTCGCCAGTAGATAGTTATAGTTAGGCCCTATTTTCCATAGGAAATCCGCGACATTCTATTTGAAATAACTCTTGCGTCGGTTGACGAATCTTCGCGAAATTTTCAAACTTTATGGCCCGCTCCGGTCCGTTCCTACCCTGAAAGTTTCGGGGTGATTCGTCAAGCGGGGGCCGAGAAAAAAGGGGGGTCCCAAAACGTGATTTCCCTATTCATTTTCCCATAGGAAACTTTAGCCACGGCTACAGCCCGAACTGCTGAACGGAATTACACCACATTTGGAAAAGAGGTAGTTCTTGGTTCAGAAAGAACCCTTTTGTTAAATGGTGTAAATCCGTTCAGTAGTTCCTGTGAAAATCAAAAGGAAAATCACATATATATCTATGGCTGCGTCGGATTCGCGCACCCTCCCGATCACGAGCTGCATGCTAATTGGCTGTCAACACTCCAAACCAGGAAGTGTTGGCAGCCATCTTGTGACTCGGTAGAACCGAGGGACAGAAACAAGTGCGCAAAGCGCAAAAAGGGGACAGGGTAGAAACACCCTGACCCCCTAGGTCTGCTCAGGGGGTCCCACAAGGATCCCCTGGGCAGAAAAAAGCATTTTTTTTTTTAATCGGCAGGATGCGCTCAGGGTACGCGGATCCTGCTGAAAAAAAAAAAAATCGAAGCACGGCCTCCCGCGCTTTGATGCAAATTTGCCCCCGGGTGGCCCAAGTCCCGGGGGCATGCGGGGGGTGGGTTTATTGTTGATGGGGGGGCCTCTAAGGCCCCCCAAGCCCTGGGGACCGCCACCCCCCGGGGCTTTATAAAAAAATGATGGCGGGAGGGCTGTGCGCCCTCCCGCTGCCCCGGGGACCGCCACCCCCCGGGGCTGTTTTTCTTTTTTTTTTTTAAACCTGTGTGGGGGGGCTCCAGCCCCCCACATGCCCCGGGGACCGCCACCTCCCCGGGGCACTAAAGATTTAAATATGGGGGTCCGTTACAGACCCTCAGAGCCCCGGGGACCACCACCTCCCCGGGGCTTTGAACAAGTTGGGAGGGGGCCGCGTGGCCCCTCCTGGAGCCAGTGATGGCCCTGGGGACCACCACCCCCCAGGGCCGGCTCCTGCAGTGTCCCGGGTGCCTACTCGGGACACTGTAGTTTGCTATGACAGGACGGGAGCATCGCGACTCCCGTCCTGTCATAGCAAACTTGGTTTGCATTTTGAAAGAGAGAGCAGGAAACCTGCTCTCTCTTCAAAATTCAAACCCAATTGCTTTTCCACACGGGGAGCAGCATGTTAGCTGCTCCCCATGTGGAAAAGCAATGCCGGCTCCCGCAGGAGGCGGGGAGCCGGCTGGGACTGTGGGGGATTGGGGACCCCCAAAGTCTCCAACGAGAGGCCAGGCTCCGGGGGATGAGGTCCCCGGGGCCATAAGTGGCCTGGGAGGGGGGCCACGCAGCCCCCCTCCCCAATAAAAAAAAAAAAAAAAAAAGGGCAAGGCCGGCCCCGGGGGATGGGGTCCCCGGGGCCTTAAATGGCCTGGGGAGGGGGGCCACGCAGCCCCCCTCCAACTATTTTTTTTAAAAAAGAGGGCATGCCCCGGGGGATGGGGTCCCCGGGGCCAATAGAGGCCCAGGGAAGGGGTGCCACGCGGCCCCCTTCCCGTTTTAAAAAAAACAAAAAAAAAGAAATGCTCAGGCCCGGGGGATGGGGTCCCCGGGGCCAAAAGTGGCCAAGGGAAGGGGTGCCTCGCAGCCCCCCTCCCATAAAAAAAAAAGGAAAAAAAAAAAAGGAAAAAAAACGGCATTGTGCCGGGAGGCCCGCGCCCCTCCCTGCAGCAGTGTGCAAACGCGCCCCTGGCGCGTTTTAAGAAGGGGAGTAATTACCCTTGAATACTGGGGGTTCCTGGGGCCAACTAGCCCACCAGGAACCTCCAGTATGCGCCAGGGGCTGTGTTGCAGAGAGGTGTACAGAGGCCACGCCCCTTTATACACCTCTCTGCAACGCAGCTCTGTGGCGCTTTTTGGAGGTACATGGTGGGCTAGTTCAACTCCAGGAACCCTCAGGATTCAAGGGGACTTAATCCCCCAACTTAAAACGCGCCACGGGGCGCGTTTGCACAGTGGTGAAGGGAGGGGCGGGCTTCAGGTGACATGTGTGCAAACAGGCCCCGTGGTGCATTTTAAGATGGGGAATGAAATCCCCTTCAAACCTGAGGGTCCCTGGGGGCCAACTAGCCCACCAGGTACGTCCAGAAAGCGCCACAGAGCTGCGTTGCAGAGAGGTGCAAAAAGGGGCGTGGCCTCTGAACACCTCTCTGCAACGCAGCTCCCTGGCGCATACTGGAGGTACAGGGTGGGCTAGTTGGACCCCAGGGACCCTCATGATTCAAGAAGACTTAATCCCCCAACTTAAAACACGCCACGGGGCGCGTTTGCACAGATGTCACCTCAGGCCCCGCCCCCTCCCTTCACCATTGTGCAAATATTCCTCTAAAATCAGCCGAACTACGAATTCCGATTTACTCACCTGTTATCAGGAGAGACCTCAGTGCTGCATCTTTGAGCCCAGTACTGATCCTGAAAAGTAATTTTAACCTTACTTACCAGTAACTTGAATTTCCTTCCATAGGCTAACATTGACTGGTTTCACTTGGAAATTCTTCCAAGTGTGCAGTTTTGGAACTTTATAATATTCCTCTAAAATCAGCCGAAATACGAATTCCGATTTACTCACCTGTTATCAGGAGAGACCTCAGTGCTTCATCTTTCAGCCCAGTACTGATCCTGAAAAGTAATTTTAACCGTACTTACCAGTAACTTGAATTTCCTTCCATAGGATATCATTGCCTGCTTTTGCTGAAAAAGTTTCTAGTCGATTTTTGTAACATACAAATATTCCTCTAAAATCAGCCGAACTACGAATTCCGATTTACTCACCCGTTATCAGGAGAGACCTCAGTGCTGCATCTTCGAGCCCAATACTGATCCTGAAAAGTAATTTTAACCGCACTTACCAGTAATTTGAATTTCCTTCCATAGGCTAACATTGACTGGTTTCACTTGGAAATTCTTCAAAGTGTGGAGTTTTGGAACTTTATAATATTCCTCTAAAATCAGCCGAACTACGAATTCCGATTTACTCACTTGTTATCAGGAGAGAACCCAGTGCAGCATCTTTTAGCCCAGCACTGACCTTGAAAAGTAATTCTAACCGTACTTACCAGTAAATTGAATTTCCTTCCATAGGATATCATTGCCTGCTTTTTGCTGAAAAAGTTTCTAAGTGTCGATTTTTGAAACATACAAATATTCCTCTAAAATCAGCAGAACTACGAATTCCGATTTACTCACCTGTTATCAGGAGAGACCTCAGTGCTGCATCTTTGAGCCCAGTACTGATCCTGAAAAGTAATTTTAACCGTACTTACCAGTAACTTGAATTTCCTTCCATAGGCTAACATTGACTGGTTTCACTTGGAAATTCTTCTAAGTGTGGAGTTTTGGAACTTTATAATATTCCTCTAAAATCAGCCGAACTACGAATTCCGATTTATTCACCTGTTATCAGGAGAGAACCCAGTGCAGCATCTTTTAGCCCAGCACTGACCTTGAAAAGTAATTCTAACCGTACTTACCAGTAAATTGAATTTCCTTCCATAGGATATCATTGCCTGCTTTTTGCTGAAAAAGTTTCTAAGTGTCGATTTTTGAAACATACAAATATTCCTCTAAAATCAGCAGAACTACGAATTCCGATTTACTCACCTGTTATCAGGAGAGACCTCAGTGCTGCATCTTTGAGCCCAGTACTGATCCTGAAAAGTAATTTTAACCGTACTTACCAGTAACTTGAATTTCCTTCCATAGGCTAACATTGACTGGTTTCACTTGGAAATTCTTCTAAGTGTGGAGTTTTGGAACTTTATAATATTCCTCTAAAATCAGCCGAAATACGAATTCCGATTTACTCACCTGTTATCAGGAGAGACCTCAGTGCTGCATCTTTCAGCCCAGTACTGATCCTGAAAAGTAATTTTAACCGTACTTACCAGTAACTTGAATTTCCTTTCATAGGATATCATTGCCTGCTTTTTGCTGAAAAAGTCTTCTGTCGAGTTTTGTAACATACAAATATTCCTCTAAAATCAGCCGAACTACGAATTCCGATTTACTCACCCGTTATCAGGAGAGACCTCAGTGCTGCATCTATGAGCCCAATACTGATCCTGAAAAGTAATTTTAACCGCACTTACCAGTAATTTGAATTTCCTTCCATAGGCTAACATTGACTGGTTTCACTTGGAAATTCTTCTAAGTGTGGAGTTTTGGAACTTTATAATATTCCTCTAAAATCAGCCGAACTACGAATTCCGATTTATTCACCTGTTATCAGGAGAGAACCCAGTGCAGCATCTTTTAGCCCAGCACTGACCTTGAAAAGTAATTCTAACCGTACTTACCAGTAAATTGAATTTCCTTCCATAGGATATCATTGCCTGCTTTTTGCTGAAAAAGTTTCTAAGTGTCGATTTTTGAAACATACAAATATTCCTCTAAAATCAGCAGAACTACGAATTCCGATTTACTCACCTGTTATCAGGAGAGACCTCAGTGCTGCATCTTTGAGCCCAGTACTGATCCTGAAAAGTAATTTTAACCGTACTTACCAGTAACTTGAATTTCCTTCCATAGGCTAACATTGACTGGTTTCACTTGGAAATTCTTCCAAGTGTGCAGTTTTGGAACTTTATAATATTCCTCTAAAATCAGCCGAAATACGAATTCCGATTTACTCACCTGTTATCAGGAGAGACCTCAGTGCTTCATCTTTCAGCCCAGTACTGATCCTGAAAAGTAATTTTAACCGTACTTACCAGTAACTTGAATTTCCTTCCATAGGATATCATTGCCTGCTTTTTGCTGAAAAAGTTTCTGTCGATTTTTGTAACATACAAATATTCCTCTAAAATCAGCCGAACTACGAATTCCGATTTACTCACCCGTTATCAGGAGAGACCTCAGTGCTGCATCTTTGAGCCCAATACTGATCCTGAAAAGTAATTTTAACCGCACTTACCAGTAATTTGAATTTCCTTCCATAGGCTAACATTGACTGGTTTCACTTGGAAATTCTTCAAAGTGTGGAGTTTTGGAACTTTATAATATTCCTCTAAAATCAGCCGAACTACGAATTCCGATTTACTCACTTGTTATCAGGAGAGAACCCAGTGCAGCATCTTTTAGCCCAGCACTGACCTTGAAAAGTAATTCTAACCGTACTTACCAGTAAATTGAATTTCCTTCCATAGGATATCATTGCCTGCTTTTTGCTGAAAAAGTTTCTAAGTGTCGATTTTTGAAACATACAAATATTCCTCTAAAATCAGCAGAACTACGAATTCCGATTTACTCACCTGTTATCAGGAGAGACCTCAGTGCTGCATCTTTGAGCCCAGTACTGATCCTGAAAAGTAATTTTAACCGTACTTACCAGTAACTTGAATTTCCTTCCATAGGCTAACATTGACTGGTTTCACTTGGAAATTCTTCTAAGTGTGGAGTTTTGGAACTTTATAATATTCCTCTAAAATCAGCCGAACTACGAATTCCGATTTATTCACCTGTTATCAGGAGAGAACCCAGTGCAGCATCTTTTAGCCCAGCACTGACCTTGAAAAGTAATTCTAACCGTATTTACCAGTAACTTGTATTTCCTTCCATAGGAATCCATTGTCTGGTTTTCAGCAGAAAAGTTTCAAAATGTCGATTTTCACAAACTACAAATATTCCTTAAAAATCGCCTGTATGACTTAAACGCATTCTTTCAACTGTTTACAGGAGATGCACCAGTGCTGGATCCAAGATCCACCACTGAGTAAGAAAAAGTAACGATAACACTACTTACCTGCTAAGTGAATTTCCTCCCTAGGATAGCATTGGTGATTCTATGTGAAAAAGTTTCTAAGTGTCAACTTTTAAAATACAATAATATTCCTTAAAAATCACTACTGTAACCAAAACGCTTTTACTCAACTGTTTACAGGAGATGTCCCAGGACTGAATCTAGGATCCAGTCCTGTGGTTAGAAAAGTAATCCATAAAGTAACTAATTGCATTTAACTTGAAATTCACATTGAGCTCAATGTTGCATTGTGTTTGAAATTGTGCTGCCCATTGCAACAACTGTAACTACTGTACTTAAAAGTCTATTGCCTATTTGCAAAGTATTTAAACTAAAGTAATTCATTCTGAGAAAGTATATTTTGTAATGTAATGTATAATGTAATTACAATGTATTTTAAAAAATAAAATATCTAAAAATAAATAGTTTAAAAAAATGTAGTAAATCAGTATCAAAAAATAAATATAACAATTAATACATTTAAAAATTGTCATTTACAAAACCTTTGAAATTCACAGAAAAAAACCATAGGTTTCAGACATGTTATAGTTGGGAATTAGCATTTAAAAAACCTTTGAAATTCACTGAAAAAACCATAGGTTTCAGGCACGTTATAGTTAGAAATTAGCATTTAAAAAACCTTACAAATTCACTGAAAAAACCATAGGTTTTAGGGACAGTTATAGTTAGTTGGACATTGCACTCATACAAAACCCGTGGAAATTCCCCCGTTATAGTTAGTTCAGGTAACTATAACTCGCGCCCCGCAATGCACTGCTGATGATGTCACATATTACATCACTCATGACATGGTCAGTGACATCACTGATGACATCACTGATGACATCTCAAATGACATCACTGATGACATCATCCATGTGATAATTTGATGCATCTTCTCACACCCTAATATAACTTTTGATACACCCACTGTAAATTACAGACTGCCATTGTCAAAACCATAGACACTCCAACACCAATTACTATATACACACTCACTGATTCTTAGGTCTACACACACACATCTACTCACTCACCCGTACAGTCACTCATACTTATAGTCACTCAGTACAGGACTATTATATGCACTCATACACCTATATAAACACTCACACACCGCCACTCATCCATAGAGGTACTCACACACCTAGTCAGTCATGCAAAAATTAAGCACACACCCATTTACTCACCTATACAGTTATACACACACCAGCTCACTTACTCATACAAATACTAGCACATTCTTACGCTCTTATACAATCTCTGATACAAGCACACACTCATCCATACAGTCACTATCACAATCACACACTCTCGCTTATAGGTATTTATATACTCCAACACACATATATACTGCCTTTCACATACGTAGTTACTCACACATGTACCACTGGGACATACATTCACTCACTAACACACTCTTACACACACTCACCCACCCAAGCAGTCCATCACAGATGCACTCTTGAAATCATGCACCCAGTGAATCACCCACTCACACATCTATGTACAGAGTCACACACACCCCACCCACACAAACACTCAGGCAGCCATACAGATACTCAGAGAACCAATCAATAACCCATATAGACACTCATGTAGCTATTCGCAAATCCATGCATCCACTTACACACCAACAAACAGACGGATACAGACATTCACACAGTTTAGTCACTAACCCATGCATTCAGTAAGATATGTTTAATCACTCACTTGTAGAGTCAGTCACTCACGTACTAAATCATCCATTCAGACACTTATACACCCACTCATTCTTCAATACGCCTTTCCCTATATATATATTAAACATATTTAAACTTTACAGAAACACACAGTCACTGGATGATGTCATCAGTGATGTCATTTGAGATGTCATCAGTGATGTCATCAGTGATGTCATCATTGATGTCACTGACCATGTCATGAGTGATGTAATATGTGACGTCATCAGCAGTGCATTGCGGGTGCGCGAGTTATAGTTACCTGAACTAACTATAACGGGGGAATTTCACGGGTTTTGTACTGAGTGCAATGTCCAACTAACTATAACTGTCCCTAAAACCTATGGTTTTTTCAGTGAATATATATATATATATATATATATATATATATATATATGTATGCATAGATAGATAGATAGATAGATAGATAGATAGATTCAAAGTATGTAGATGTGGAATTCAGAATAGTAAATCCATACAATCATATTCACACTTGCCTTGTCTGTCCTTGATATCCTTTTCCCCAATATTCTAGGGGCTGATATTTTGTAGTTGTGAAGGGACGGGGAGAGTTCAAAGCTAGAGAAGCCAATTTACTTACCTGGAATCCACTGCCCAAATTTTCTTACCTGGAATCCACTGCCCAAATGCCATCTGTAAACATAAATAAAGAAAATGCATTAGAAAGGGAGGAAGGACTGGAAGGAAAGAGAAAGAAAGCAAGAAAATAGAAAAAAGGACTTGCGTCTCAACTACAGGGAAAAAAAACAAGAAGACAGAGGAAGACAGAAGTCTGGCGGGGACAAAGATAAAGGGAAGGACAAAGAAGACAGGAGAAGGAGTCCAGGAGAAGAATCGAGAGCGGAAAAATGTTGAGATGAATAGAGATCGAGGACAAGACACAACTCGAGTGGTGGCAACCAGTAGAAGCGCTGATAGAGGTCCCGGAGAAGGAGACAAGTGAGGACATGCCAGAGAGCAGATGGAGCCCACACCGTTAGCCATTGTGTCTCCCAGAAAAAAGCATGAATGGAGTGCCACTTTTTCAGGCATGGCTAGGTGAGATATTGCTTATGCAAGTGGAAAAACAATCCCTGGGGTAAAAGGGGAGGAAACAGGAGTTAGTGGGTCAATGCAAAGTGTTTTAGCCCTTAAATAACCACTGTGAAGATCTGTTGTCAAACGTAGCTTTGGGTAACTTAGTTTGGGTTGTATGAGTAATTAGAAGGAGTTCCTTAAAAAGCAGTTTAGTTTTTGTGTTGTTCCTTCTTAAAAGATTTCCTTCAGTTATTTATGTACCTAACTGGACACATATAGATAAATAGAAAAGAGCACTATAAGGAACAGATAAAAAACGTTTAAAACTCCTGTGACCCTATATAGAAGCAGAGAAGGAATATAAAGAAGGGGTGGTGGGTAAAGGGAATTGAACCTAACTCAGAAACGGAGAGGAAAGGAAGGGCAAAGAAAGATAGAGGGATAATAGAGGAAACATAAGGTGAACAAAGTTTTTACATGTGAATTCTCTATTCTCACCGAGGGCATCCGGTCCTCTAGTAGGAAAACCTAAAGAGAAAGAAAGAAGATTAGTAAAGTCTACAATCAAGAACAGTGGTACCTGGCAGGGGATGGGGGTGGCAGGGTGAGAGGGGGAGAGGGGGAGGGGGAAGGGAGACAAAAATAAAAAGACTAAGGGGCATATTAACAAGGCGGCGTTAATGAATTATCGCCGCTTTAGCGTCCGTTTTCGGACGAAAAGTGGCGATAATTTTATCGCCGAATTAACAAGGACACGCTAGCGCGTGATTCCTGACTTAGCGTCCGTTTACTGCACGCCTCCCATCGCATCGCTAATGAGATGCAAAGGATTCCTCACGCTAACAGCGGCCCCTTAGGGGCATATTATCAAGCGGCAGCGATAATTATCGCTGGCCGCTGTTAGCGTGAGGAATCTATCGCCGGCTATCGCTGGAAATTATCGCCATGCTAGCGCTGTATTAACAACGCTTAGCGCAAAGGCGATAATTTTCCAGTGATAGCGATATTTTACATGGAACATCGCTGTTTTTCCAGCGATGTCCCATGGAAAACGGCGATATACTTGGTGATAGGGCCTGTGGTCTTAGCCACACAATCCACCCCCCATGTTAGGTATGCCTTAGTCAGGAATTTAGCAGACGTTAAATTCCTGCGTTAAGGCATACTTAACGCAATTTAAAATATCGCTAACCCACGTTGCTAATATGGCGATACCTGGGTTAGCGATATTTCCCCTGTTGTTTTCACAGGCACGCCCCTTTGCATCTCATTAGCGATGCGATGGGAGGCGTGCAGTAAACGGACGCTAAGTCAGGAATCACGCGCTAGCGTGTCCTTGTTAATTCGGCGATAAAATTATCGCCGCTTTTCGTCCGAAAACGGACGCTAAAGCGGCGATAATTCATTAACGCCGCCTTGTTAATATGCCCCTTACTTTTCGGCCAGCCATCTCACCCCTTCGGTTCCTTCAGCTGCCTTCTCCTCTGCTTCCATAGCATAAGGAAGCAGGAAGCACACAGTCAATGCAGCGTTTTGATTGGTCTGAGCGCCGTGGTTCAGCGCTCAGACTGGGAGGCTGTGCATGTTCCTCACCAGGCTGTGTAAAATAAGCCTGGTGAGGAAGATGCAAAGTGCACAGGACTGTTTGGCTGGCTTGAGAGGGCCGGCCAAGCAGTCATGCGCACTTGGAGTGGGCAAACAACTCCTTCCCAGCCTTGCCCCACCCTAACCCAGCCGGTAGATCGTAGTGAAAAATAAAATTATAATAACCAGGCTATTATCATTTTATTTTTCCGCTGCACTGTTCCTAAATCAGTAGGGCGATGCTCCTCCGCCTTAGCGGAGGAGCCGCCACTGATCAAAAAGCCGGAAAGGCAAGACTTAGATAGAATGGACTATCAATAACTCTAATAAACCAGTTTAAAGAGACACTAAACCTTGGTGGTCCGGTGTCCTTTTCCCCTTTAGCCCTAGTAGCAGAAGGTAACAGTAGTACAACCAATATTTGGGAAAGAATGCTTCTATAGAGGACAGGTTTATTGTTCGATCATAGCTAAGGGTCATGGCCCCCTAAAAATATTCTTCTGGCTATGGGCCTGATAAGAATTGTATCCAAACTGGGAAACAAACGAGTTTACAGTAAGGAATACGCTCTTCTTTCTTCCCTGGTTGAAATATATTTAAATATGTATCAATTTGTTTCCGGCTGTAGACAAGTACACTCCTCCTAATCCATCCACTAATACTTGCAGCAGTATTTGAGCAAAATTGCTTCTTTTTACTGCATGGATACAGCAATCAACAGGTGAAGGGTGATCAGTTCACTTTTGCGTTCTTGAAAGCTGTGGTGCGTAAGAGCTGGAAATATTTTACAGTCGAAAACTGCAAATTAAGTAGACAAGAGTGATTAATGTGGCAGCATCAGCAAATCCTTTCTTATGTGAAAAACATTGCAGCCTACAATCACGGGATTCCGGTGGCCCTGGCAATGCATTCTCAATCTGATAAAATGTGCAGACAGCTCAACCCGCCTACGAGTGTGTCCTCGGCCCTTACTAACAGGGACCTTGGTGAGTTGCCTGCACTCTTCTTTTCTTTCTGAAACTTGCCTTTCACTTAAAACCATTTATTTCTGTGTCACTTGAATGTGTAAGCACAGACTTTGGGTTAGTCGTAAGGCGGTCGGGGTCCGACATGTTGAAAGCTAGATTATTCTCCATTAGAATCTAATTCTTCAACGTGATTGAATAATACATTATGAATTTTTCCTGGCTGCCTGCTCTTTATATTCTGGACGTGTTGGAGTTCTATTAAGGGCTTAGAGCTGCTCTCTGACGCAACACGCGCAACTCCTGCATGTAACACAATGCCTTTGTGCTCTCTATTGTTTTTGTTCAGGGCCATTTTTTCTCACATTAGCCATCCGTGGAATAACCGTAGTCTCTTTTTTTGTACTTTGAATTGAACTATTCAGAATTATATTTGCACAAAGTTTAGTTTAATTTAAATTAATTGACAAAACTTCCTGCTGTGTTGGCTTCTGTCGACTCCTGGTAGCTGGTCTGACATTTGTATTGTTTGCTCTATAAATACAGGGCCTCCATTCAGGATGTGCACATTTTGTGATATGTCAAAAACATAGAAGGAGGTGACTTAAGTAATCAAATTCTGGCGCACAATGGTCTTACAAATGCATTTGAAATGCTGTCTTTTGTTTTCTAAGTCTGCAGCCTTTTTTGTTTACTATCCAAGCTGGTAAGAATTGATACTCAGGAAACGTACAATGGTCTATGCAGCTATACTGGCATGCTACAGCACGTAATATGTACGGCCTTTGGAAAATATTCTAGAATACTTCTGGTTGTGCTAGGGATGTTTTGAGAGTCGGTGCGCCTTCAAATTTCAGAGTGACATTCTGATATTCGCGCTGAATGCTAAAATCATAGGGGCATATTATCAAGGGCTTTATCGCCGCTTTAGCGGCACTTTTTGCCGCTAAAGCGGCGATAATTTTATCGCCCTATTAGCAAGCTGTCGCTAACAGGCGTTAGCGACAGCTTTCAGGCGTTAGAGGCTGCGTTTTCCATCGCCTTGCATGTCAGCGATAATTATCGCTAATGACATGCAAGGAAGGCGTTCCCTACTAAAAGCGACTGAAAACAGTCACTAACACCACTACCCCCTATTAGCAAGGCAGGCGAAGCGATATAATAATTCGCGCTAAGCGCGTTTATCGCTAGATTTTAACACCTGCTAGTGAGGATGACTTACCTGTTTGAAGTATAGGAGGTGGATTCTAATGCTGAATCCACCTTAGCATTAATGCAAGAATATCGCTGGTTTTCCAGCGATATTCTCGCATTTTGCCGCTATCGCTGGAAATATTATCGCTATGGAGATAAACCTTACTAATAGGGTGTTATCTCAGCGATAATTTCCAGCGATAGGTGGCGTTACCAAATAGCGCGCTAAGCGCGGTTAGCGATAAATATCGCTAATCCTTGGTAATATGCCCCATAATTTTTTTTATACTGTTTACGCTTCTATCACACAATGGCAAACCCCAACATTCTGTACCCCTTTAGAAAACAGCTGTGATGCATTGAGATGCACTGTGCTGTTGTTTATTTTTTGTAGTTTAATGTTCTAATATTTTCCCACTTTGTGTTCTGTACTGTGCAGTGAACATAGTTAGAAAAATGTGGAGTTTTAAAACTTGTTCCACAGTTACTCCTGCCTCGAGGTAGCATACATTTTTGAGTCAAGTCCCTGGCTAACAACTTTAGTAGATAGGGATTTTTGTCAAAACCCTTGGACGATTGCGTGGGAAGGCTCATGTAAAGTAGAGCATAGTGCTATTTGTATTGCTTTGGCCAACTTTCCAATGCTAATCCTTTTTTGTTTGGAATGTAAATATCACCAAAACACTTTACACCAGGTTTGCATTTCAAAAGTAACGGAAACCCAGTGCAGAGTGAGTGCAATCTGTAACTTAGTATATGTAAATCTATTCAAAGTAGATAAATTAGAGAGTAGGAGCAAATAGAAAGAAGGGAAAAATGAAAAGGAGAAAACAGAGCAAGATGAAAAGAACACTAGGGCAATTAAAATGTAAAATCAGAGATAATAATTAACATGTTAATTAATAAGCTAGCATTGGCAAAGTCATCAGATATAGCTTATTTTAGGCAGGTGTTCTTGTTGTATTGTAATGGCTGGAGATGGTAGTATAATATGTTTGCTTTGCACACACCAATATACTGACAAGGAATAAAGGCACAGATGCAAACACAGACAAGTAAGGGCCTGATTACGACTTTGGCAGTGCTATGCCGGCTCTCCGCCGGCACAGCACCTCCAAAGCCGTGCATAGACCGCCCCCTCATTACGAGTTCAACTCGTGCATGCAGACGGTCCTTTTGCCTTTCCCATGACGGTGCCCTGAAAAGATGCTTGCATAGATAGTTTGCGGAGTGTTTAGATAAATGGGCACATAATAAATAGATGGATGGCTGCATGCACATACATTGGTGGATGGATTGGCTAATGGATGGGCATTAATGCACAGCTAGATAGAAGCACGTAAGGTGAATTGATGCATGGATGATGGTGGATGATAATTGCAAGGAGAAGGGTAGATACAATGGATGAATGCATGAATGCGGGATGAAACTGTGGGTAGATGGAGGCAAAAGTATGGAGCAGGTGAATAAAAAGACAAATAGATGAGTGCATAGGTGGCTAAATGTGAGTTGATAGATGAATACATATTCCATTTATTCCAAAAGGGATTTAAAAAGCTGTCCACCTTTTGTTAACAACCCCAATAAAAGCATCCCCTTCTTAAATATAATTCTTGTTTGGTAAAATGTCCAAAATCCCTTAATGTTCTATGCAAATTGCGCAAATACCAAAAAGTTTCTAACTGTAACAGTGATTATTTATAGTGCTGTAACAGCAGACGTACGGTGGTACGTTCTGTGGACCACTTATGGTGGCCACAAGGACGGTGTGAACGAGTGGTTACATTGATTGATTTTGGACGTTGGACTGAAGATGTATACTTTAGATAGTTCTTCAGGACTCATTTCTGCTTTTGTAAGCAGTGTAAATCACAGGTGCTAATTATACAGCTTAGAATGGCAGAACTGCGGTATGCAAGGCAATGTAAGCTCCACATTGATGGAAGCAAGGTTGACATAGAGTATCTTGAAAAGTTATGCCACAGGTTGGTTGTTGCGGGGTTAGGAAGGTTGCGTGAGTCTGTGGGTGAAATAAGGTAGTTTCCTGTGCGTTAAGAGGGATGGTAGAAATGGGGTGCATAAGGGATTGCTTTGGTAGTTGGATGCTGATGGAGCATGGGGGTTAGATAGTGCTTCATGCTTCACTGTTGTCATTTTAAGCACTGTAAATAACAATGTGTATATTCAGACCATAGAATGGCAGAAGAGTTACAAAAACTGCTTTGTAAAATATACGTTGATGCACAAAAGCTTTTTTGAGGCCTTGTGGAAAGCGGGGTTACTTTCTGTGTGATTCGGTCAGCAATGGATGTATTCACATGTTCGTGTGAGTGTAGTCTTTGGGCCTTCGCAGGTCTGCGGCCTTTGACTCAGGAGCACCAACTTAGGCTTCTATTCTTCTGAGGTATATCAACTAAGAAAACCGCATTGAATTTATTTATTTACAAAACAACAGCAGGTATATAGAGTGCTAAGAACCTAAAGGCTATGTAAAATGTTACCTGGTAAACAATGGAAACCACTCACAGTTGGTTCTTGTAGTGCTTACAATAGCAAGAATGAACCTGAAGGGTTAGGTAAAATTTAATTCGGTGAGAAGGAGGTAAACTTGGGCTTACATTGGCAGGATGGAGTAGATTAGGATACGGATAAATATTTCAGTACTTTGTGTCTCATTTGTGCACCGTACATTGGAGCTGCTTGTGTACAGAAGGGCAGACATGTGGCATGAAATGCTATGTAAAAACTATTGCCTTGTAATTGCATTTATATTGTGCCAACTACAAATGAGAAGGCTTTAAAGAACGTTAAGCTGGACACAACCCTGCTCCAGAATCCAGGGTTAGTTGTAAAACCTGGGATTATTGTTTATTGGAATTAGTTTTGTGCACTCAAGGGCACCTTTCCATGTATTTACTCCAGTGTGTTTGCGGTAGATTCATTTTAGAGGAGTTACAGGTGATTAGTGTGGGGTTATATGAGTCTTTACACATGGATTATAGATGAGCATGAGGTGATTAGATTTTGTTGGTTTACAGTGGTATGACTTTCAAGAAAGGAATGGTTGCATACCTGTAATCCTAGTTCTCTTTCATGGGTATCCCACCAAAATCGCAAGCACTGAATAAGTTATGGAAGGGAGGGGCCCAGAGCTTTGCTTTAGTGATTTATGGCTGCTGGAGTAAAGGTAACATGAATCAGGACCAGGATGGAAGTTGGCAGCAGGGAGTGGTGGTGTGGGCAAACTAGAGGATGTGCTACTGACAAAGGCGTATGAGCTATGGATACATGAGATCCATGGCACAGCTGTCTTGCAGGGAATTTGAGAGAGGTGCTATTGCTAATCTGGTTGACTAGGGGTGTGTGCGTTTACCATTGAAATGATTCCAAGAGTCCATTGAGGGTAGCCCTGTCTTTGGGAGGTGTTTAATGTGGTAGGTTGAAGCTGGTCAAAACGTCCGTGCTCCTGATGTTTGTTAGCAAAACTTTGTTACTTTGTTTACTAAAGGACAGTAGTTATCTACAGTGCTTACAGACCAGAAACTCGCCTATGATGACAAAATGGAGGACTGAAGTGAATTGTAAAATCTTCATCGGTGTGATGAAGGGAGAGGGTAGGTAAGGTGTTCTGTTGGCACGTTTGGGCTGATGGGAAATTGGTGTATGTTTCTGATAGCGTTTCATACCTCACTTCTGCCAAGGTAAGCAAGGTACAATACAGCTGTTATTTAAAGTGTTAGAACAGTAGAAGTACTGCATGAAATACTAAATAAAATATACATTGATGGATGGTTAGCGGTGGCAAAGTGTTTTGCTTGCACACAGGCCACAACGAGACACTGCAACAGAAGTTAAAATATATGATGAGGATACGTGGTGGTGAGGGGCAGTTATATATGCGTGACTTTAAGTATGGTGGATGCGTTTGGATGTGGAAGGTGTGAGAGTGCCAGGTTCTTGCCTTCTGGGTGAAGGCATTTACCTTTGCGAGTTCGACTGAGCCTTACATGCAGGAAAGGTATGTAAAATAACAAGTAAACTGGCATAGCATTATTTATGAATCAGCAATTATTAAAAATCATTATTTGAACTGATGGAGTACAGGTGTATATTTTAGCGCATCTTTATTTAATCAAAAGATGAAGATCTTCTGGGACTTCATGTACCAGTTATCTACCCAAAACCCTCAACCAATATTTGCCACTGGTGGTGTTAAGTGGTCACCACTATGGTGTAGTATCTTGCAGCATTATCATTGGGTTCTGCGCCTAGGTACTCACTTTCCTAGGTGAGTGCCGCCTTCTTTTGAGAAAAAGTACTGGTGGGATCTGTGTGGTGAATAAGCTAAAATTACCTCTTGAATCTAAAAATTGATGTTTAATGTGGGTGTAGTATATAGGGGTAAGATTAAAAAGTGAGGTGGGGATGCTGTTCAGACGTGTAAATTGTCCTTAGCATCATACGTATACAGTCGCATATTTCGGCCATTATTGCCCATAAGGGTCAAAGCCTTCGGCAGGACCGGCTTCTGAGATAGACAGCTGACTCGTAAGTAACTACTTACGAGCGCCCTCCTCTTGCCACAAGATGGAGCACAGCATGACTTCAAGATCAGCCCGGGGATCCAGCATGCTGCTTCCCCCACCACCATCCGGCCTTCTACCCCTATGGACATCTCCAACTCGGGGATCCCTCCAGACCCAAGACCACCACCCTTGAGTGCAACACCACCTGAACACCTGGCTGAACGATGGCAAGAATTTCCTGCTCTGTAAATATGTAATATATAATTGTCCAAGCCTAATCGCTGTTAAAATGTAATCCTGAGTGAATTTGTAATTTATATATATATTTATCTCCTTTCACTCCACTTGTGTATATATAACTCTAACCACTAGTATATGTAGTAGACCTTTGTACTTACTACCATTCCTATGTGATTTTAGAGTTTATCTGTTTGTATCTCTTCCTTGAGTGACTTTACAACTTGTACATTTGCAATTTTTCCCTCCTTTCGCTCCACTTGTACATTTGCAATTTTTTTCCTGTTTATATCTCTTTTGTAACTCATGTAATCCAAAGTCCTTATGTAACGCAACTGGTTCTTTTGTAAAGCGCTCTGACACCTTCGGGTAATGTTCGCGCTATATAAAATCGCATTAAATAAATAAATACTTGCTTGTCTTCTCACCGATCAATTTATCGTGTGTATCAACGGCTTGCATTGAGCCTATAATTCGTTGAGGAAAAAAGAGCATTATTAGAAACCTGTTGCGCCTATTTTCATTTTACACATGGGGCAGATTTGCAAGCCCCTTGTGACACTTTTGCGCTGCTGTTGCTTCGCTTTTTGTGACGCAGCGGCGGCGTAAACAATACATCACTTTGCGGCCCATTGACAACTTGATACATCTAAGGAGATGCGTCACCTTGTAAAGCTGTGTGCCACATTATACCGGCGTCCGGTATAATGTATGCAGGGTGGGCATTCCCACGTGGGAAAGCCTCGTAGATGTGATGCAGTGAAATCTACAAGATTTACTGCACCACTTCTAGGACCCCACTGCGTCAAAACCCTACGACTGCTTGGAGCAGGCATAAGGAGTGACGCAGTGTATTAGGAATAGGCTTTCACATGCATTGCTGGAGTTGCATCATGCTTGCGACACGACTTCAGCAATGCGTGACGTTTGCACCGACGGATGCGTCAAAATTTCTGATGCATCTGTCAATCCTTGCACCATGGTGCGGTGGAGCAAGGGTTTTACACGCAGGCGCAGGGAAACTGACGCATCTATACAGATGCGTCAGTTTCTTGCAAATAAGTCCCATAGTGTGTAATCTCAGAAAAACCCAACGTTACCATACATTAGTTTATTGTCTTGGGTCAAGCATGTCACCGAGTTTTATCTTATGTATGGGGCCATATATTATTGGCCATCTTGTGTTCTGCGAGGTACTTGCAAATTATTTTAGCGCACCATGCCTACTTCTAATATTTCAAGCATTGTAATTTACAACAGTAAAAAAGGCACACATGTGACATGAAACGCTTGATGGAAGGGAAGTGGCCAAGGTGTAATGTAGGTAGTTCTATGCTCCAGTTGGTTATGGCTTGATGAAATCTGTCGCAGGGCTTTGGGGAATTCAGAGGTTGGTGCAGGCGGAGGAGGAGGCTATCAGTGCAGTTTGGCCAGGGGGTGATGCACCCACCTGTGAAATTGTTCCACCATGTGGGGTCCTTGTGAGGCTTTCAGTGCTAAGGGGTAAGGGAGTATTTCAAAACAGTAGGAAGTCCGACACAACCTTTCATGATCTCGTTGCTGCCTGCAGTGTTTGTGTATGTTAATTTAGCTTGAGATGCAATGTTTTCAGAAAGTGATTGGCACTGGCAATGTTTGTTTAAACCTGGGCACCCAAAGCAATATAAGGCTCCCGAAGCGGCACAGCATTCGCTCAGAGCACATTTCCACTATTTAGCAGTGGTAATCAATTTTCCTGCAAACACCTGTAACCATCACTCTGGGCCCAATTATATGCATGCAGGTATTGCAGTGACTGGCCAGCATCGCTTAATGAAGCTGGTTGCACTGGCTGGGGATGGCATAACCATTGACAGCACTGTCCCTACCCGGGGCCAGACTGGAACAGAAAACAGGCCCGGGCACCAAAATAAACTTGGCCTGCTTTAGTGAATCAAATAGTAAAACAATTGCCCAAGTTTGCAAATTGGGGCAGATTTGAAGTTGTAAGGATAGGCTGCATAAGTGTTTTTCAAGCTATGGAAGACTGCATGCATTTGAGCAATGCAGGGAAATCAACAGTAAAACCGGCCAGCAGACTATAAAACAGTCCCACAACCAGATAAAACAATGGCTGACACACTGACTTATCAGCACATCCCATCGGGCACTGCTTGATAACCCTATAGGCCCCCCAGTTCAGACACAGCTATATGCAAATCAGTCTCGACCCTGTGCCTCATGGGAACAGTCCAGCCCGAACTGCCAAGCCATATCTTCCCAGGACCGGAAACAAGCATCCTGGGACCGGTTTCGAGGTAACAGGGTCAAGACTGATTTACATATAGCTGGGTCTGAACTGAGGTGGCGAAGTGAGCTAAAGAACGATGATGGATTCAACCCAGATCTGTGACTGGGGGTGAGTGTCTGAAAAGGATCAGGGGTCCGTCCATTATCTCCTTGTGTTTGCTTTTGTTCGCCCTAAGTTGGCAGGGTATGCCCAGACGTGGGTCCCTTGTTCACTTTGCCACTGGATTAAAGCTAGCCTGGCTGATGAGAAGTGTTACCCCGAAACTGGTCCCAGGATGCTTGTTTCCGGTTCAGGAAAGACCTGGCTTGGCAGTTCGGGCTGGACTGTTCCCATGAGGCACAGGGTCAAGACTAATTTGCATATAGCTGGATCTGAACTGAGGTGGCGAAGTGAGCTAAAGAACGATGATGGATTGATGTATTTGCATCTCCAAGCATGTTCTAGCACTTTACAATTTTTTCTCATCTGGGTTAAGGTGTCGTTGAAGCGATGGCTAGTATGGGTTCTACAGCAGGGCGTAAGTTTAGCAGGGATATGTTTATCGAGGGAGTGTGTGAGCCATTCATGGAAGCATCTGTTAGCTGCTTCAACATCACCATCCAGTTGGGGTGTTTGGGAGAGCAGAGTGTCTGCGAGAAGGTTGGCATCTAACTTATGCCAAGGACGTTTTAAGATGAGCATAGGATAAGTGTGCAAGGGTGGATTATCGCGATGAAGTGCCATGGAAATGAGATAGTGGTCTGTCCATGCCATAGGGAGGGGGGAAAGGACCTTAATGGAAGGTATGTTAGAGAACACAGGATCTAAAAGGTGGCCGGCAGAGTGTGTTGAGCTAAGGACGTATTGTAGTAATCGACAGGCTGCCAGGTCCGCCAAAAAATTGGTCAGCTCACCATCCAGGCAGTCTTCCAAGTGGGGGTTAAGATCCCCCACGATATTCAAATTTGCAGATTTAGTTGCCAGGATGGTAATAGACTGGGTAAGTGATTCTCTAAATTTTTTTGAAGGTCCGGGGGGGGGGGGCGATAGATGAGCAGCCCTGTCAGAGTGAAATTGTGGTTCAGAAAGATTTTAAAGAGGCCACCTTCAAAATCTGAGATCGTCTCATTAGTCAGACTATAGGCATATTTGGTTATACAGATGATTGCTATACCTCCTCCCCTGCCATCCTCTCTATTCGGAATCTTTATTGAATAGCCCTGAGTTAACGCCATCTGTGGCTCAGCCACCGTGGTGGAGCTAAGCCAAGTCTCTGTCAAAAATAGAGCATCAGGTCCTTCCTCCTGAATCAGGTCAAACACGTCAGCGTGGTGCTTTACTAAAGAGTGGCAGTTCAAACTGAGGAATCTGAAAGTGTGAGAGGGGGGCCTTGCAGTGTGTCCCTCAATTCAGATTTTGTAGCTGCAGGGTTCACAACAGAACCCACTATCAACTGGGTCCCAGACCTGGTTAAGACATGGGTTTATAGTGGTTCTCAGTAAGTGAAGTTCCTTAGGGGAGAATACATGTCGGTGGGTGTCTGGATGAACAGGGTGCCTGGTGCCATCCTGGTTCGGACGGGTGCCGACGGGCTTCCCCTTTGGCGCACCAGCGACGCATCCATGCTGCGACTGGCCTGAAATGGCCGGGGGGCACAACTGGCTTCTCCCGACCTCGCATCTGATTGGTCAAGGCCACCCAATCAGTGCAAGCAGTGCCGCAGGTGGAGTTTAGCCAAAGCACAAACAGTAAAATCAGGAAAAGATCGTTGTTTTTTAAAACAAATTTAAAACAGATTGCAAACGGGACCGCAGTCCACCCAAGCGGAGATTCCCACGCACTAAAGTGAGGTAAGAATGCAGATTACCGTGTCCATGCTGCGACCGGCCTGAAATGGCCAGGGGTCACAAGTGGCTCCTCCCGACCTCGCATCTGATTGAGCAAGGCCACCCAATCAGTGCAAGCAGTGCCGCAGGCGGAGTTTAGCCAAAGCGCAAACAGTAAAATCAGGAAAAGATCGTGTTTTTTTAAAACAAATTTAAAACAGATTGCAAATGGGACCGCAGTCCATACAAGCGGAGATTCCCACGCACTAAAGTGAAGTAAGAATGCAGATGGGAAAGACCACCCCAAGACTGACAGGTCTTACAGGGATAATCAAGATATGTTGTATGATACCTTTCTGAAGAGGAGTTCTGTGTGTAGGGTGTATTCAAGGATTTTATGCCAGCTATAATATGGTGGTGAAGTTGTTCAGATTACTTTCAGGTGCCTAGAATTGAATATGAGGTTTTCTGGAGGTGTTGGATAGCAGCAGGATGTCTTGTATGATTGTGTTTTAGGTAGAGATTTGATAAATTGAGGCAGGTTTTTAGATGCTGATTGTAAGAAACTGGGATTTTTGGTTGAGGGGGCCGAATTCCCACTCAGGCCACGATCAATCCTTAAACCTATGGTAGTTCAGCACAAAGCATTCAAACTTAGAGGCAAAGTGTAACGTTTTCATGCAGCACACAAAAAGTAATACAGTGAAAACACAATACAAAAAAAATCCCAAACCAATTTCGAAAAAAGATTAAATTGTAATAAATAAAATGAGAACAGAAAAATAAGAAATCCAATGAGTATAACCGGCAAAATGCAGTTTCAAAGATTTAGGTAGATATAGTGCCTAAAACCACAAAGCACCACTCACAGTCATCTGGTAGTGCTAGACCAGGGGAAAGTCATAAATTAAGGCTGGCCACAATGAATCACAGGTGGATACATGGACCAGGTTAGTCCATCGGAAATAATTAGCTTCTTGAAGTCCATTTGCGGTGAAGGAGGCTGTGAGGAGCAGGGAGAGTGTCGTGATTGGTCGTTCCTGTAGCATGAAGATCCAGTTGGGCATTGTAGATGGTCGTTACTTGAGCTTCGCATTGACGGTCAGCGTAAGCTGCTGTTGCTGTAATGCGAAGTGCAGATCTCGCGCTGCCTGTCATCGCTGTACCAGGATGAATTGGGTTCACCAAAGATTTGCATTGGCGATTGTCACGGGCAGCAGAGTCTCAGCAAGAATGGGGCCATTTATGAAGAGCACAAAAACAATCTGAATTTCTCCTATTCTTGGAGGTGAGCTAGCACCTCTTGGGGAACAGGGACTCACTCTAGCAGAGGCCAGCAGGGATCAGGTTGGTAAAATTGCAGCAGGCAGTTGCAGGGAGGCCTCTGGAGTTTGTTGTGCCCCTGTATCTCAGAATAGGAAGTCAGCCAACTGACCCTTGGAGTCGTTCAGGTTATCCTGGGATAAAGGGAGCAGGTCCAATCTTCCTTCACAGAAAGCAGGGCAGTCCTCTGGGGAACAAGTCAGGTCTCAAATGCCAAGACAGTTCTCTGGAAGCAACAAGTCAGTCTTCTGGCGAACAACAGATGCCTCAAGTAGCATGGAAGTCCTCTGGGGAACCAGGCAGTCCTCTTCTGTAATATTCACAAGTCCAGGAGTGTACTGTAGTTGTACTTTAAAGGTCAAATATTTATACCTGGTGCCAGCCTTTGAAGTGTGGGGATTCCATTTACTACCCCCCACATTGGGTTCTGGAAAGTTCTTCTTTTCCCCTGTCAAGGTTTCAAGAGGCTTGGGGTGATAAACGACAAGCAACAGGTTCCTTTGTATGTGCTGTAGGCAAAGCCGTTTGAAATTGAAATGTAAGAGGAACTTGTACAGCTCCGCACCCAGCCATCTAGGCAGGTTGGCCCATCCTGCCTACACCCAGTCCCCTTTATCTCACTATCTGACAGGAATACACTAACCTCAACAGCAGAGCCATTCACAGTCAAGTGACCCAGGACACTGCCAGAAGGCACAAATGGTTAGGGCAGGAAAACACCCACTTTCTAAAAGTGGCTTTTTCAGAACTATGACTTAAAATCCGACTTTACCATTAAAGAGGATTCTAAATTAAAATTCATTTGAGTGCAAACACCATATTTCTGCTACTTCTGCTGCCAATCAATCAGATACCACTTATTAAATGCATTCAGGTAACCTAATGTTATCTAATGGGAGAGGTAGGCCTTGCAGTAATGAAAAATGAATTTAAGAGTTTTTGTCCACTAGGATATGTAAGAGTTAAAAGTACATGTCCAACATTTTAAATACACTGCACCCTGCCCTATGGGTTGTTTAGGGCCTCCCCTATGGGTGACATATGTATTAAAAAGAAACGTTTAAGCCTGGCAAAAGGTTTATTTCGCCAGTTTGAAATGGCAATTTAAAACTGCACACGTAGCCTGCAATGGCAGGCCAGAGACAAGTATAAAGGGCTACTTAAGTGAGAGGCACAAAGAGTGCTACAGGCCTACTTGCAGCATTTATTTTACAGGCACTGGGTACATGTAGTACAACTTTAATAGGGACTTAGAAGCAAATTAAATGTGCTATTTGGGTGTAAAACAATTTCACCATGCTTTGGGGAGAGAGCACACGTACTCTAGCCGGTTTAGCAGTATTGAAGTGTGCAGAGTCCTAAAGCCATCAAAAATGAATTCTGCAAACAGGAGTTAAGGCAAAAAATGTTTTAGATTTTCAGGGAGAGTTGTGCATCATACATACTGCTAGGTCTTTATAATGGATATTGATACTGCTCATTAAGTAGCATTCCAAGCAGTTCCTTGTAGAGATTCAAGATTATGAAGAACAGGGTGAAGACTAGGGGCACTCTGCAGGAGATAGGGAGGCTTTGAGGTCTTAAAGCACCAATCTGAATGAGTTGCTGGCAGCTGGTGAACATTTGTAGACCAGCGTTAAAAATCTTAGGCATGTTTCCAGGGTCTGGATCAGAGAACGTTAGTAGACTAAGTCAACAGCCAAGAAAAGGACCAAACCGTGGGCCAATTCTGATCATTGGTTAGAAGGATGTTGTCAACTAACTAAATAGTAGAAATCTCCCTGCTAAAGCATGGTCTGACAATGGATTTGTGGTCGGGCTGGATCTGATTCTAGCAGATCTGATATTGTAGTTTAATAGTGAATGCTTTCTGAATTATTGTTCAGTTGAAAGGTGGGTTGGTCACGCAGGAGTAATTAGAAATATTATTGTGTACCAGAGTGATCAATAGGGAAAGATCTGTACTATTTTGAGATGATTGAGGAAGGTTCCTACATTGAGGAAAGAGTTGATATGGTTTAGGAAAGGTCCAATGATTTTTCAGGAGTGAGGCAAAAATAACTCTTTATCTAAGGAAGGAGCAGTGCCACATGATAGAGAGTGGTTCGAAATCTGACTCAGAAAGGAGACAATGGATTCAACTATGTCCTCATTACTTGGCAGGGAAAGAGTTGCGCCAGAAACTAGGCTTATTCACTGGGAAACACTGATGTGGTGTTTCATAAGTGAGTATAAGGTGAAGGAGCAGTTGATCCATGCACAAAGGTTCTTTCTAGGCTGACAATTCAGGAAAGAAATGCTTATTATTAAAAGTATAGCAAAGATTTTCAGTTTTACTAGAAAAGAAGTCCCTGCCTCACAGAGTTGTGCTGGAGGAACTATCATGGAGTGGTCACAAACTGGATCAGAATGATCTCTAATTGTGGAAAATACCTTTTCTGATAATGTGATGCCTAAATGTTTTTGTAGCAAGTTAAAATTTTAAAGGAGGAAGCTTTGTTAGCTGGGTAGCCGTGTTTTTGCAGATGCATTCAGAATGATTAAAGGCAGCATTATCCTTAGCTAATTTAGTAGAAATCCAAGTGATAGATGGGTGAGGGAGAATCTAGGATTCATGGTCTGGGTTTGATACTATGCAATGCGTAGGAAATCAAGTTAAAATTGCCCACATACAAAAGAATCTGCTGGATAGAGTGGAGATGACATAACTCATTGTGATTTTATGCCATGCTCTGTTCCAATCACAACAGCTTGCTGAGAAATGATTCTTTGCCTCATTAACATTAGAAAATAGGGATGGATCTGTGATTATTCTGAGAATGAGAAAATGAAGGGGAGAGTACAACTGTATCTGACAAGTTGAATATTTTTTGCAGATTTAAGAAAAATGGGGTGGGCATTGCTATACATTCTTTAGCATTAGGAACTGAAGTTGCATCATGAGCACAAGTCGCATGACAGTTTAGTTCCCCCATCTAAGACACCCACAGAGTGATGATGCACATTATGTTTAATACTCGCACCTGCAAAGGCACGAGGCACAGACTGTTTGATGAGCTACCCACCTTCCTCTGGCAGTACTCTTTTGCCTGCTATATTGTCTTTTCAATCATACAATGTAGCTCATCCCATCTTTTTCAATAGTCATCTCCATCACATTTCCATAGTCCTGCCCACATTCACCTTGTTTATGACTATATCCCAAATAGCTTTATTTGCAAAACATTGGTGCACGATGGCATTTTGATCAAAAGATGTTCAAGTTGCAGGATGGTTTCCAACCACACCTCAAGGTCTCTGGTGGGGAGATTGGTTTTAGGCTTCTTGTAGACACTGAGGTTCTTAGCAGTAAAAAATAGGCAAGTTCATGCTCAAGCCTATCTGATAGATGGAATACAAATGCATAGGGAGCAAGAGAAAAACCACTCTCACCCACTGGTGTGTGTGTGTATATATATATATATATATATATATATATATATATATATATATATATATATATATATATTTATTCCACTCTCCGTCGCCTTTGTAAGTTCTCTTCGAACACACGGACACGGACCACAAGGTAAGTGTTGAATTTTTATTCCGATGTCGCCATTACGCGTTTTGGCTCCTCAAGAGCCTTGATCACATGACATGACGTTACAGTACTGTTTTTTTGCTTTTAAAGTGACAGAGTGCTCATTGACAAGTTCAAAGTTCGCGTTAGGTATGGACATAGAAGAAATGTTGACAAGCATAGAAAATACTGCATTACATAGCGTTGTGGCATTGTTTGCGCATGGCATAACTTTTGGTCATAACTTTTGGTCAATTAAAATCAACATATGCATTAAATGAATATATAAATATTCAGATACAAAATTATTTTGATAAACTTTTTTATACATGCATAGACGCTGTTGATTAAAACATATATTGAGAGACCAAAAAGTGATTTATATTGTACCCAAACGACAAATGTTCACTTGGTAACATTGTCGACATAGTTAATACATATAGTTGTCAATATACTATACTTTTATTTGTATATGCAAATAAGGGCACGTAGCATGATGGTGTGCTATGGTATTTTTCCTTGCTTTGTTTCAACCCGCTTTAGTCCATGTTGACCTATGAAAAGTGCTAAAGTGATAAAAATGGAGTGCTAGTGTGTAAAATGCTAAAATTCCTAATGGTATGTGTACAATTTAATTTTTTATTTTTTATTCTATCTACTTTTGTTATTAATATCACAACATTGCTCCCAATGGTGCTTGGTTCATGACCATCATGTCTGTCAAAATTATATATATATATATATATATATATATATATATATATATATATATATATATATATATATATATATATATATATATATTTTGATATAGTAAAGCCCTCGGATAAGGGCGGCAACGTTGTACTTTGGGGGAGGGAACTATATCGAGAAGAGGCTATGAAACAACTTAATAATGTGGAATGCTATAAGAGAATCACAATGAGTGAATATGAAAGAATACAAGAAAGATTTTATGACAAACTGTCTGGCTGGAGAGAAAGGGACCTTTTAAGTTGGGATGAATATAAGTTTCTTAAACAAGAGTATCCAGTCCTCCCCACGTTTTATATGATCCCGAAGGTTCACAAGGACAAGATTCATCCACCGGGAAGGCCACTAATTTCGGCCCAAAATAGCCTGTTTGAAAATGTTTCTAAATATTTCGATTATTTTTTAAACCCCATAGTAAAAACGTTGCCATCATATCTAAAAGACTCATCGGATTTTTTAAAACGTATTTATGATGTCAGATGGGAAAAAGAAATGGTCCTGGTAACGTTGGATGTATCTACACTGTATACCAGCATCAGACATCAAGATGGACTTAGAGCCACAGAATATTATCTACGGATGAAACCCATGAAATATACTGAACATAACGGTATGCTGTTAGATATGATGGAGGACTGTCTTACAAAGAGTATTTTTCTGTTTGAGAATGAACTTTTTCAACAGGAACAAGGGACGGCCATGGGCACCTGCTTTGCCCCCAGTTATGCCAATTTACATCTAGGCTGGTGGGAGGAGCAGGTGCTCGGGGGACCCACCCTGAATCAATGGACTGATAAGCTTCTTTTATGGCTAAGATACATTGATGATGTCTTTGTGCTGTGGCAGGGCACAGAGACAGAAGTGGATGATTTTATTGATGATTTGAATGTAAATAACCTGAATTTGAACTTTGTGGGACATAAAAGTACAACATCAATTGATTTTTTAGATGTACGAATAATGGTGGAGGGTGAGAAATTAGAGACAACTATTTTCAGGAAAAAAGACGGCTGGAAATACAATTTTACATGCCGAGAGTGCGCATCCAGCCTTCTTAATCAGGATTATTCCCTTTGGCGAATTTTACAGAGCTAGGAGAGCATGTAGCTCACAAAGGGAATACGAGAGAATTGAAAAGGAAATGAAAATTCGATTTCTACAAAGAGGATATTCACCCAAACTATTAGAAATAGCATCAAAAAAATCTAGAAATATAAAAAGAGAGAAGATACTTTTTGAACCATCCAATACAGATAAGAAGAAGATTAATAAAGAACAGAAAGTAACTCATAGATTTATTACAACTTACAACAAAGATCACTTAAGAGTACGACAAATTTTACAAAAGCACTGGCACTTTATTAGACATGATTCAATATTAGGACATCAGGTAGCTAGGAATCCACAGATTACTTACAGAAAGTCTAAATCTTTGAGGGATTACCTAATTAGAAGTAATAGTCTGCAAGTAAGACAACAACACACCTGGTTACAACAAAAAGAAGGTTTTAGAAAATGTTTTATGTGCAAGGCTTGTTTACATGGAGAAAATATGTCAGCTTTTAAAACAGTTTTTAACAAAACTGTGAAAGTAAAAGGGTTTTTAACATGTAAATCAGATTTTGTTGTATATATTTTAAAGTGTCCGTGTAATAAAATTTATGTGGGTAGCACAACTCTCCTGGTACACAAACGAATCCTTCAGCATAGGAGAGAAATTTTGAACAAGGACCGTAGTTACCCCATAGCGAGGCATTTTGAAAAAGAGCACTCCAGTGATCCAACAACACTAAGATATAGCTGTCTAGCACAGGTGCCTAAGAGGAGGAGGGGTGGAAACAGGGAAAGGGAGTTAAGAAAACTTGAAACATATCTCATCCTAGAGTTGGATAGTAGGAACCAAATGGTTTCAACGTGGATGAAGAGATGTATACCTGTCTTTATTGAGCCTCCTGTAGCCCACATAGAGTACCCGTCAGAAGAGCAAGAACTAAGTGTAAATATAATAAATGTTTTTTAGTCAGTGGACGATAGAGCACTGTTAAAGCACTTTAAATCGTAAGGAGATTGAATTTTGAATTAAGCACTTTATATGATGTCATTTGCACTTTATATTAGCACTAAGTCACTTTTAGCACTTTTGCACTTTAGTGAAATTGTTTGAAAAGATAAAGAGAAAATAACATTTGGAGCCTTCGCTATAACATGAAGAGTTTGGACGATTAGGAAAACAATAAGGGGCACTTGCCCAACAAACTTGAACTAAAATAGGAGTATAGATACAGATAAAATACTGTATTTGAAATAACCAAAATGTTAAAGGTTATATAAAGCTTTTACAGAGGTACTGACTTCCAATTTTAAGTAATACCACTTTTTGTAAAGCATGTTTTAAGATGGCGTCCATTATGTATGTTTGAGACTAATGCAATGGTACTAAGTAGTCCACTTTCTATGTCGATGTTTGTAAAGCACATAAAAAACAAAAAAGTAAAATGCTCACCATCGTGAACAAGGCTGCGTCTGGAAGCCAGAACGCGTGTTTGTTTCATCGCTCTGTGTTGAAATAATAAACAGCAGTGATACAATCACAGGAGTGCCGGAGTCATCTTTTCAGTAACGGAAGGTGTAACTGCTCATATATTTTGAGATATATATATATATATATATACATATATATATATATATATATATTGATATATTGATATATACATATTACCTACTGGCGGTCACCAGTAGATAGTTATACTTAGGACCAAGTTTCCATAGCAAAAGCAGTTTTTGACTTGCCTATAACTTTAGCGTCTTTTGACTAATCTTCATGAAATTTTTCCAAAAAAGTGTCATAGTAGGTTTTTTGTGTCATGGAACATTTGGGGGTCATCCTTGCAGTAGGGACTGAGAAATATGGGTGCAAAAAAAGGGTGCTTTTGTCATGTTAATTTCCCATGGAACACATTGTCCAACCTACAGCCTGAACCGCTGGACGGAATTACTGCAAATTTGGCAGAAAGGTAGATGTTGTTACCGCAGTTTGCGCATTTTGTTATTAGGTGCAAATCCGTCCAGTAGTTTTTGAGAAATTTAAGCCAAAAATTATAGTGATATCTCTGGCCGTGGATATTTAGCGATGGTTCAGAGATTAATTGCCGATGGATGCGCCACCGAGACTACTGTGATTGGCTGGACGTTACCTAAACAGAAAGTTGCGGCCGCCATTTTATTATTCAGGAACAGTTCCTAGGGCTGAAAATTTGTGTGAAAGCTAACATAAGGAGTCAGGGTGGAGATACTTTGAACCCTTGTTTGAGAAATGGGTGTGTTAATCAGGCCTGGGCGTAGTTCGCAGAGTTTTGCTACGCGAAACTCCGCGAAGTTACAAAAAAACTCTGCGAAGTTCCACGAGTGGCGAAGTGCAGTGCGAACTGCAGTTTGTGCTGGTATTCCTGCCGCTCTGGTAGAAATTCTACCCGAGCGGCAGCTCGCGATCGCGAACTTGCCCAACAAACTTGAACTAAAATAGGAGTATAGATACAGATAAAATACTGTATTTGAAATAACAAAAATGTTAAAGGTTATATAAAGCTTTTACAGAGGTACTGACTTCCAATTTTAAGTAATACCACTTTTTGTAAAGCATGTTTTAAGATGGCGTCCATTATATATGTTTGAGACTAATGCAATGGTACTAAGTAGTCCACTTTCTATGTCGATGTTTGTAAAGCACATAAAAAACAAAAAAAGTAAAATGCTCACCATCATGAACAAGGCTGCGTCTGGCAGCCAGAACGCGTGGATGTTTCATCGCTCTGTGTTGAAATAATAAACAGCAGTGATACAATCACAGGAGTGCCGGAGTCATCTTTTCAGTAACGGAAGGTGTAACTGCTCAAATATTTTTATATATATATATATATATATATATATATATATATATATATATATATATATTGATATATTGATATATACATATTACCTACTGGCAGTCACCAGTAGATAGTTATACTTAGGACCAAGTTTCCATAGCAAAAGCAGTTTTTGACTTGCCTATAACTTTGGCGTCTTTTGACTAATCTTCATGAAATTTTCCCAAAAAAGTGTCAAAGTAGGTTCTGTGTGTCATGGAACGTTTGGGGGTTATCCTTGCAGTAGGGACTGAGAAATAGGGGTGCAAATAAAGGGTGCGTTTGTCATGTTAATTCCCATAGGAACGCGTTGTCCAACCTACAGCCTGAACCGCTGGGCGGAATTACTGCAAATTTGGCAGAAAGGTAGATGTTGTTACCGCAGTTTGCGCATTTTGTTATTAGGTGCAAATCTGTCCAGTAGTTTTTGAGAAATTTAAGCCAAAAATTATAGTGATATCTCTGGCCGTGGATATTTAGCGATGGTTCAGAGATTAATTGCCGATGCATGTGCCACCGAGACTGCTGTGATTGGCTGGACGCTACCTAAACAGAAAGTTGCGGCCACCATTTTATTATTCAGGAACAGTTCCTAGGGCTGAAAATTTGTGTGAAAGCTAACATAAGGAGTCAGGGTGGAGATACTTTGACCCCTTGTTTGAGAAATGGGTGTGTTAATCAGGCCTGGGCGTAGTTCGCAGAGTTTTGCTACGCAGAACTCTGTGAAGTTACAAAAATCTTGTGAAGTTCCGCGAGTGGCGGAGTGCAGTGCGAACTGCAGTTTGTGCTGGTATTTCTGCCGCTCGGGTAGAAATTCTACCCGAGCCGCAGCTCGCGATCGCGAACTTACCGTTCGCGATCGCGAGCGGGGAAAAAACTCTGCTGCACATCGCGAAGCAGAGTTTTTTGCACTTCGCGAGCTCTGCGGAGTGCGGAGTGCAGAAAACTCAGTGAACAGAGCAAAGTTCACCGCCCAGGCCTAGTGTTAATGTCCCAAGTAATGTGTCTAAAATTGATTTTTTTTAATTGCATGTAATATTCCTGACGACACCACGAGCACCAGCGCGGCCCCCCATGTGCCATCGCGGGGACATCATGATTATCCTGACGTCTTCGCGAATATTGGTAGAAATATCAAAATATATATGTATTTATTTGTAAACACTCACCGGTCACTGTCACAGACTCATGTACGCACTCACAAACTCAGTCAGACACTTATACACCCATTCACATACCCACTTACACACTTATACATCCAGTCACATACACACTCAGATACTCATGCACTCACTCACATACCCTTTCAGGTACATATGCACGCACTTACAGACTTACTCGGAGAGTGACACACCCATGTACTGTCATGTAGTACCTTGGAGTCCCCCAGGACCTACGCATTTTTGATGACCTAAACTGAGGGCTTGGTGTCCCAACCGCTTCCGGACACCCCCACAGGATATGTCAGCCGTTAGACCAGCTAGCTCTACAGTGCCACTACCACCCCCTCCTGTATTCTACAGTGGTGTATGTAGTCTCTGGCAATCACTGAACATGACAACCCTGATTCCTCAGGGAAGTGTGGAAAACAGTACAGTACATTTCGCTCAGACACTTGTGCTTACTTTCTCTCAGAAAATACACAGGTTGGCGATTAGGAAGTTTCAATAAGTATTTATTGGTCAAGGGACAATCTTGTGTAAAACATATGTGCTGCGACAATCAGGAGACACAAGCATATGAAAGAGATTGCTAGTACCAATATAGCAAATAGTAGATACATTTCTGCTGTAGTGCTAATAAGATGAACATAAGCAGTTCAGATAAAAACAGTAGCACTTGCATATTCCTAAAAATGCGCACCCTAAGTAATTTTGCTATATTGTACCTAGCCTAACCTGGTTGTGTATGTGTATGTGTGTATAGCTAAATGTATCTGTAGCCAAGAAACCCATAGGGAAGAACCAGCCCCCTCACCTGATGGTTTAGAACGAAGGACCCTGTCTCTGCGTTGAGGATGACAGCCCGCAAGGGATGTCAGACCCCTGTGTGTCGAAGATTCAGCATGCAGGACCCCGGTCTCAGCTTGGAAGGAATTCTCCTCTAATTTGTGGGGGGGGGGGTGAGGGTCTTTTATGCTAAAGTGGTCACTCCAGGGTTTTTTCTAGAATCAACATGTATTTAAAACAACCATGGATGTTTTGAAAACAATCACCGATGCTTTTCTAACCAAGTGTGATCATGCACAGCTGGCTGTTGGCCAAGGATGAAAAAAAGCGGTGACCCTTATACAGAATAATTCTGGCGTGCCTGGGGACATGTTTATGTAAGTCAGGTACAGGGCTTATGATAGAATACTTAGAGCCTGGTGTCGAAGAGACAGGAGAAAGCTACTAGGTAAAAGGTCACCTGTTTAGAATCGTTATTGTCGTGTGGATGGGACAATGTATGTAAAAATGGGGTATACATGATGAGACTATCCTAAAAGACATGACACGCACTCCTCATCAACAGGTCAGCTAGGTAATGATAACGCTAACGCTATTAAAAGGCATAAAAATCTTTTATAATAATACATACTAAAAAGCACTTTAAAAGCCTGAAAAAAATGTCCATAAAAGAAAGTCATTTTTCCATAAAAAAGCGTTCAAAAGGTCCTCTAAACTTGTATGTATTGTGATTATTGCACTGAGCACCTTGAAAGCCATGAAGTTCAATTAGAGCCGAGAAGAGAAAACAATAAATAAAACAAAGTCACTCTCGACCTTCAATTTGGTGAATGTTTAAAAAGTTGCCAAATGGTTCCCAGCACAGGAGAGGCCAAATTGTTTATGAATCCTGCGCTGAAGACTCAACATCGCTGAACATCGTACCCGCAGGTGGCAGTCCCTCCAAAACTTCCAGTATCATATCCAGTGAGCAAAGGTGTTCATCTCTGGTTCCCACGGCAGCCGCCGGGGAAGAGTTAGATGCCTGCATGCCTGATACTGATGCCTGTACCTCTGGAGCAGAGCCAATATCCCTTTCAACAGGAGGGAAGCATCCCTTGGAGGCTCTAGAAATGCCATCATCAACATGGGAATAGGCTGTGGACAACTGCACGTGTGGGCCTGCAAAGGCACCAGTAGCGATTTTATGTCCGGCGGCGCAACCAATGGAAGTGTCAGACACAGGTCCAACACGCAGCCAAATCCACAGAAGAGGCAACGGAACACAGGCAGGACACAGTCTAGCCAGACTGATCTGAAAGACAGGAACCAATGTTCACTCAGGTTTCGAAGCTGAGGCGTAGTCAGGTAGAACACCATGCGCTCACGACAACGTCGTTCCAGCAGTGTTCTCTCCATTTCTTCAGGGATTGCGATGTCCATTGCGAAGCAAGAGTATTACATTCAGGATGCCCGCTACCGATAGCAGGACCACAGGTAGCCCTCCAAAAATACTTCCAAGTACGGAGTGTATGAAGGCTGGAATTACTCCAAAGATGATCTGAAAGGTGGTTAAGAGACCTGATCCAAGTCGCTTAAATAAGTGTACGATCCCACTTGTATCAGACATGTGAACCATTTCTCCGAAATGGATCGGGAAGTTTTTAGATACCAGGGCCTGTATCTCTGATGAAGTCCTTGCAACCTGGAGATCAAAAGTCTCTCGGGCTGAAGTTAAGGCCACATTTTGTTGAAATAACATGGCTTTCAGTCTGCTCAGCGAATCAAACTTAATACTGGAAACATTCAATGAAGGCCACAGTGGTGCCTCCCTAACTGTGCGAGCTGGGGGAAACAGTACTTTGTTTACAGCAAACAATCCTGAAGTTTACTGTGACTAGATATGTGATGCCTGGTGCCATTCCACAACAGCCTTGATCATTCAGCACTAAATATCTTCCATCCAAAAGTAATTCAAAAACCGGATGAATCACGGCAGCTGGGGAGCCCTTCAAGTAGCAAGATAAGTTCGCTTTTGACGCATTACACGTTCCATGAAGCGACACTTCTTTGCACACCAAAGACCCACTTAAAGCCTTCCCGCAGTCAGTGCCACTTAAGAAAACTTCAGCGTCCTTTTTCCTGCACCTATATATATATATATATGGTAACTCCCAGGTTTCCTGTATGTACCCTTCAACTAACGCTTCATACCTGCCTGCTTGGATGTATCTAAGGGTGTATTGGAACTGAAATGTCATGATTGGCAGTGTGAAATAGCCATGAATGAACCTTCAGTAGATAGTCACTCAGCTACTGTGAAAGGTAACTTCTCTAATTTTTTAATGAGCAGCATGGTGTATGTTGCCTTTCTGCGTGCCATAGTCAACTGTCTGTCGGTCAGATTGTAAGCTGAGAACAGGTTTGTGCTGTTAATGTATCGCCATGGCACGTGGCCTGAACTCAATGATTGCAGCGTCCAGCTTAGAAGCATAATGGAGCGCAATTGAGATTGCCCATGCTGTAGAATAGACAAATCTTGTTCCATTATGTCAATTGCTGAGGACACAATGTTGCTCAGTGAATAAATACATGAGAAAAGTGTGGTCATACCATTGTCTACCACAGCCAGGGCCTTTTCTAGATTAATCCTATCAATTTCACGTAATCTCTCAGCAGCATCCTGTTGGGAGACTTTCCACAGTTCATTATAGGTGGCATACAAGAAGCGTTTCTTACGCGGTTTCTTGGGACCTAGCAAGAAATCCCTAAGATCCATTTTTTTTGATCGAAGCGACAAGTGTTGTTTCACCTGTTGTAGTGTTGAGGTTTTTAGCCATTCTAGGCACAACTTCCCAACACTATAAGAAGTCACTACCCCTGGATCGTCTGTGTACATAGCATGGGTCAGGCCTATGGATACTAAACCCTCTGGGGGTACCCTTGAATCTTGCTTAACACCTATTTGTGTTGATAGGCCGAACCATCCATCCCTTCCAATTGGGAGTTGAGGAATTGTATGTACCATTCTGTACCATTTCATCCAGCATCTCCTCACTTAATCAGTGTGTCATTCAATATACCTTCAATAGGTATGGGTAAGGGAATGTGTGGTGTTTTTAGGTCATTTATTTTTGCAAACCCATAGCAGGTAGTTTGTTGCACTGTTCTGTTCAGGAATATTATCTGTAATGGTATGAGGCAAGCTCTAAATAAAGCCTCTGTTCCCTGAACCTGCCAATCTTTCGTCCCCCAGATGGATTTTGCGTCTATCATGTCCCTCCGATAGTCGAAACCTTGTATAGACAGTTGGGACAGTTGCACCTTCCTGAACAAAAACAATCACGAGAGACATTTTCCTCGTTCTGTGTGCTGCAAAATGCAGCACATGTGAAAAGAGGAAAAAACGAGGAGAAATGGAAACATTTCTCCACGTTATGCTGGCTCTTGGGAGGCATAAGGTTTTGGTGCTGCCCCAGGTTCACGTGATTTTGTAAATCAGGGACAGTGTCAAAATACATGGGTGTTGCATGGGAACACTCACAGCAACACCCATGGAACGCCTCCTTTACGCAGAGTAAGGCAACAAAGCGCTTTACACTGCCTTCCTTACTCCATATCTATGAGGCCATGCAGAGCCACGTAGGGTGGCATAATGAGGCCTGCACCACCGAACCCTCAAAAAAAGTGAAACTCTGGAGGCCTCTTATAAATGTGGCCCTGAGTTTTTTGCTGTGGAGTAAGGTCGTGGAGGGAGTCCAGATAATTTTTATTTATAAGCGGCCCTGATCTTACCGATGTTTGAAAACATTCTGTTGGCCGACACTTGTAAATGCATTAGCTGCCTCTCACTTTCCTTTTAAAAAAAAAAACTGTTAATTATATAATTTCATACTTTATAGCTTTCTAGGCAAAGCAACCTATCTGCTACCACTTTCATTTAATGAAGTGCGCTGCTAATGATGTCACTGGTGTTTGGAGGTCTCTCGTACCAGGGAAAAACACGTTATGATAGGAAAATATATGACCACAAACATTACAGAGTACAGTTAGGGTAGCTCATACATGACAGTGAAACCAAACATGACACTATTGAATGATGGAAGCAGTGCCATAATGGGCCAGTACTATCTGGTACTGAGTACTGGCACTTTTTTATCTTGAGAGGGAGAGTACCTGCACTTCTCAAGAGTGACGTGATACTTTTAATTGGAAAGTACCAGTACTTCTCAGAAACAAGCAGGTACTCTGTTGCAGGTTACCTGCACTTCTATTTTTCCATGTCAAGCACTGGATAGAAGTGATGTACTTGCTCATTTGTTTTTGTTTTTAGGTCAAGCCTACAAGCCAGCACAAGCTGTATAGGTGCAGAAGACATATTGTGAACTTCTTTTGCGAGTTGCTGCCCGCCTTCCACAAGGCGACTTTGGCACAGTTAATATTTTCCGATGTAAGTGGCGGGTGCCAACTTGGATCACCAAAATGGCGCCTGCGTCATTCCGTAGCAATGCATGTGTGGGGGCGTAAGCGCTCCTACAGACTGATGCGAGCAACATCTGCAGCCACATCATTCCACGTTTTGTTTTATTTTTTGGGATTGTGCTTTTTACCAATTCTATTCAGGACCGCCAAAAAAGCCCTGACACACCAATAAGCCTCAAAAGCGAGAACAATTAGCTTTGCCAATGTTTATTTAACTGGCTCATATTTTCTCTTTCGATGTGTTGCATGTGGGTTTCTCAGACGTTAAACAATTATTAGAATTCTTATTCACATGGTTTGCCATTACTAAGTAACATTGACAGATTATTGATATTAGCCCTTTTGTTACATCAAAATACAACTTCCCACCAGCAAACGTGTTGGAAATGGTGCTACCGCCTAATTAGCATTGCATTTGCACGACATACGAAGTGACACTGGCATGATACAAATCGACATCTTTTGGAGTCGAATTTTTCACGTAAATAATATTGTTAAGGAGTTTTTCACATAAACCATACAACAATAAAACTTTAATCTGGGCTGTGGCCTCCAGATGTAAGCAGCTATATATGTGCACAAAAGGTTTGCTGAAAATGGAGGCTCAAGACATCCAGGAGTGGCATGAACAAAGGGCGCACTATAAACAGTGGCGTTGTTTCACAAACAGGTTAATTGTTGATTATGTATTAGAACAGTCAAACAGCCAGTAGCGGTCCCTGGTAGGAGTGCCGGCCGGGCGGTGACGTGGGGCGGGGGAGGGGCAGGGGTGGGGGGTAGTAAACCACGGATTACGGCCGAATACAGGTAAGTAAACATTTAAATAAATAAAACGAATTTCGTTGCGCGCACTGCGAAAGCGAATTTCGTTTACTACCCCCCACCCTGCCCCTCCCCCACCCCACGTCACCGCCTGGCCGGCACTCCTACTACGGACCGCTACTGCAAACAGCTGCAATGCTTGTATCCTACAGGAGCGTGAGATAGATGGATTATGCATGCAAGCTCTCACACACCCCTCTAAATCTACATTAAAACAATTACATGCAACAGTGAACCATAAACACTCGGTGCAATATGCGTTCACTGCATCGCCAAAGGTGTAGAGACATGTAAACACCAATCACGCAGGAGAATAAATCACCGCCTAGCTTACTTGGAAAATGTTTGCCAAACAGACCGTTTCATGTGTTTGCCTCTTGGGGACAGACAAGGGCATTTAGGAGAATGATGTTTTGCTATGCAACAATTAATTAAGAGTTAACAAGTGATCGTCAATCCTGCTAATAATGTTCTATAGTCCTATATGTGTAGCAAGTACTAGGTAATTCGTGAAATAAGGCGATTCAGTAGCACCATTAATTACATACTTAAAGCTTTATTCTAGTTTAAACTATTAAATAAATGGTCTCAGTAGAGATTGTTTTAGTAAAAATGCTTTTCACAAGTCATTGAGTTGATTGTTTCCTAGTCATGTGCCATACACCTGCTATGCCCTTAAGTAATCCCATTTCTTTCAAGATTTTTTTTTTAAATGTCGAGGATGTGTCTGTTGTTATAGCTATATGAGCAATACATTTGTTTCCACAGTGAAAAATGATTAGTTTTAGTGTGTAGATGGTAAATAATTTTCCCTCGTCATCGTCCGTCGAAATCCCCGCATCACCCGGCCCCACCGCTCTTACCTGCACGGGCCGCCGCTGAAATATAGTAGAGACCTCGTCAACAAAAATACACGGTTTGCATTCCTGTTTGTGAACTTTTGTGTCCCTATGTCTGTTTAGTGCACTCAGCACAACAGCGCAAACAATGCACATTTAAAAACTCTGCCCTGGCTTTCTGTCATTTATTAGGTGCAGACATGGCCGGGCAGAGGAACCAAAAGCAGCCCTGGCAAAAGTATGCAAATTAGCCCTCCTCCCTTAATCCTGAGTGCACGCAGGAGCGTGATTTACCGTTTCTCTTCTGATTAATCTTTTTAGTTGACTGAGGCCAAGGGAGTTAGCAATCGCAGCAAAATTCAAATTTTCTGAGGTCCATTTCCACCCACAATGAGGACCAGGAATCCGTAATTGAAGGTAAATAGTTTTATTACTAATTAACAATCAGTCCAGTACATATGCATGTCAAGAGGATATTAAACAAGCATTTGCAATGCAATAGGTCTCGCAGTTACGCTAGTTTAAGCTATTGGCATTGGAAATGACAATGCCTTTTATTTACGTTTTAAAAACCAAAACATAAAATAAAAGGCATTGTCATTTACAATGCCAATAGATCAAACTCGTGTAAATGCGAGACATATTGCATTGCAAATGCTTGTTTATTGTTATGGTGGGGTTGGGTTGGGAAGAAGAAGAAGGGCCGGTGAGGGGTAAGCAACAACGGAAAAGAAACAGGGAGGGCATGTGGGGGCAAGAAAATTGACAGCAGAGGGTAGAGAAGTACATGAGGGAGCCAACTGAAAAAGATGCACTCTAGTAGAGTACTTAAACACTAAGAATAAAAGTAGTGCCTATATAAATGAGCAGTGGAAGACACAAGTAATGCATTAATGCTCCAATCAAAGGACAAACACATGATGAGGAAGGTAGCCTATGACAACTGACCAATAAGAAGCAAGCAAATGAGAGGGACAATGAAACCAACCAATGGTAAGCAATGGGCAATCTCTAAGCCCACTGATAGAAAACAAAAGAGCTCAAAAGACAGCCTTTGCGCTGCTTAGGCAAGTCCAAAAATTGAAGTTTCAAAATGAACCACTCCAAAGAAGTTATTGGGCATTGAAAATGGAATCCACGTGCCCTGTCTCGGAAATGTGTATAAAAGTGTGACCCAATTTAGCCCAGTTGGTTCCAGATGCAAGTTTTTCATTGAGCATGGTAGGGAGTGCTCCACAGAGTATTCAGAGGACTGCTGAGACCTAGGATTGGTATCCTTGATAACTAGTCTCCCAGGGATGAGGGGACATCACCTGAAAGCTGTACATCTTACTGGAGAAGTGTGCATCTGTCTGTAGCATGGCCAATTAAGTTTTAGTATCTGATGAAAGTACTGTTTTTGCAAAGGAAAGCACTGGGCTGGACAGTACTAATCGTGTCTTTTGTTAAACTGTTGGAGTTCTACGTCTCTACTCCCACACTCCACCCCTGATAAACCTTGGACTGCTCACCCTCATTACCCTGGAGTTACATACAGGAAAGGGTGTATGTACTTGCCACCCAGTTTGCAGTACCATAGTAGGTCGGCCCTTGGACATCAGTGGTAAAAGTCCCCAAACTCCAGGGTTGTGGCCCAGTAACCCGTGGTTGCCCTGAAGCCCCCGAGCAGGTTTTGACAGCACATATTTAGTGGTTCATCACAAGCGTTCAGGATCATGTAAACTTATTAAATGCGTACATTTTGCAAAGGCAGACACCATGAGTAATTGAGAAGACTATGGGCTATATCATACTATGGGAAGTCGTTGATCCGCCCTTACTGAACCGGAGCATCTTCATCGGAATCAAAACAACCAAGGAGAGACTAACAATATGGGATATGGGAACAACTCCTTAAATGCTGAAGATCAGGGATCTGCTTTTGATTGAGAGACCACACTCAATTATCTTGTAGACACACATTTAACTGGCTCCCCAAACCCTCCTAGAGATGGTTGAGCTCACCGCAACTCGCACTTTGTACAATATGGGACTGTTATGAATACATTTTCCACTGCTAAAGATCAAAAGAAGCTGGACAGTGGAACCCTATAGGGCTCAGCACCTGACTTGCTATCCCTCATGTGTATATGTATAATTTGGGACTACCCGGAAACGTGTGTGCACACTGACAAACACCCACTGTCACAGTGTGATTCCAATACAGGAATATAACAATTTTAACAAAACAGCACAGGTGCACCACACAGCAGCTTAGACAAAGAATAGTATAGAATCCATGTCAACAGATATTCTTCCAAATTTCTTCCTTTATTTTCAATGAAGTCTTTTTAAAACATGATCAGGGTGATTAAGACACAGCCGACGCGTTTCGTCCTTATTAGAAGGACTTCTTCAGGGCTGTTAATTCAACAAACAAATACAATCATAAATATATATACACACATGGACATAAGACAATACATTTAAAACATCACAAGCTATTTACAACCATTGTTTGAGAAGATACAGATTTGTTTATTATTATTACTATATTATTTCATTAAGTTTTGTTAGCTGATAATCTCGACATATTTTGTGTTAAATATTCATACCTAATGAATTCATGCGGAAAAAGAAAGTTGAAGATCAAATAGAGAGAGTTGAGGATCAATAGAATGGGGTAAAATGGGGTAAAATGGAGAGGTCACGTAAATCCAGGTGAGAAGAGAAGACCCAGGGTTGTGCGGTGTTAATGGAAAAAAAATTTGGGGGAAATTTTTTTTATGTAAGAGTCCACGTAAGCAGTGAAGGAAACCATGATCACAGTTTGTTAGAATGCTATACATAAAGCAATACCCACCGAATTGATCTTTAATGCTGATTCTAATTGAGAACTGAACCACCTAGTGAGGCGAGTATGGAATACAAAATGCTTCCGTCCTTCAAGGTGTCTATATTGAGAGAAATAAACAGGTTAATATTCCCCAAGGCGGGACAAGGGCTATACTTGTGAATATTAATATAATCCCAATACTTACTATGTTTAACCACTTTAATTGGCGCCTTAATATAAAAGGAAAAAGCCAAGTGTGTGTATAATGACTCCCAGTCTAGACAATTTTCGGTCCCAGATCAGGGAACTGGATGATATGCAGAACTGATTGTACAATTGCAACAGCCGGCCTGTATCAAAAGGAGATATATATAGTTATGCTGATAATGCACTATTTTGACGTGCATAATTTTAACGTATACTACATAATCTAGTTACATAAAGGAGTGACCGCAAGAATACCCCAAATGACATATGAGAGGGTGCATTTTATTTTAAAGAGCACATGTCCAAGGGAACAATAATAGGTACATGGCCGGTCATGGATATATTCACAGAAAATTGCACAATAGCGGCAGCCGGCCAAAATTAAAAAAAGATATGTGTGATCAAAATAAACTATTACAATGCGAGTCTGCAATAAAAGCACCAGACATACCCCCAGGCGAGCAACGCTACTTCCAAAGTTAACACCAGTTTTAAGCATGTCAAACCGAGGTCGGCTGAGCCATATCAACTCCCCCATTTAAGTGACCTACCAGAATCAGTCGGAGCAATCCTCGCCAAACGGGTATGAAGTCGCATTTTTAATCGACTTAATATACCCGTGCAAATTCACATCAAGCAGAAACAGCTGAGAGGGCTGCAAAGCTTCCGGGGTTCCGGAGTCTATTGCGGCCGCCATCTTGTAATGGTGTGTCCTGTATAATGATTTACACAGGAAAGGACAAGTTGCTATGCCAAGCGACTAGAGACCAAAGGGAAAATACTAAAAACACTATATAAGTCAAAAACTGTTCAATGTCCAGATATCAATGTATGAGCCAAAACAAAATATGAAACAGAATTATGATCGCGCACATTGTGCCACAACAAGACATCACGAGAGGCCAAAACACCTAGTGATGTCAAAGAGCAGAAAGGTTCTATATTTGAGGGGAGCATTATTTGGTATATGGAAAATGCCGAAATTGGAATATGAGGCAAAAATGCGACTGAGTCCCGCCCAAAAAGTTCTAGGCTGCGGCGGCCGCCATCTTATAGTGGTGTATCTTAAGTAGCGGTCTATATATCAAGGCGGGTTTCTACCTTGATCGACTACAGCCCCAATAAAGACCATAAAAAAGAAAAAGAGAGAAACATCAAGTCGAGTTTCCACCTCGATCGGCTACAACCCCAATAACGACTGTAGAAAAAAAGAAAAGAAAAAGGAAAAGGCATGAATAAGTCCCTGAGGGCGAGCAACATGCCCGTCATAGGCCAAACGGAAGAGTCACAGAAAACAAAGCACATAATAGTGCCAAATTGCATATTTTAACCAAGATAGGGTAAAAATAAAATGTGGGGACCCTGACTCTCAAGCTCCATCAACTACAAAGTGACTTAGAACCCTAAAAAAAGCCAAGAAAATAGCAGTGAATTCAGAAATGAAAAGCTAAACGAGATAAAGATGAAAGAAAGAAAGCCAGTCACGAGTGACTGAGAGGGGACACATCCAACACATAAAGGTAGTGTTCCGTCAGGATAAGACAACAAGGGATAGTCATAATATTACATACACATATTGCATTCACATGTTTACAGTGCTATGTCTTTTGTGAAAGCTCCAAAAAGACCAGCCTCCTAATATGTAGATCATGGTCGGTACATGAGAGAAAAAGATCTTTTACAGAATCCAAGGTGTATAAAATTACAGTAAAAACAGGTCAACATATCAAAATTACAGGTTCTCTTCTGGGGCATTGTAATGATATCTGACCTCTATAGGAAATAGTGCATTTCATCATCACTGTTATGGCCCATTTCAATACATCGAAGTTTACATATCCAACCAGCTTCATTTTTTCTCAATGATAATTCCCTATCTCCCCCCTCGGGTGGAATGGGACATGATCAATTCCTATAAACCAACATTCTTCATCAGGTCTATGATTTTCTTGCATATGGTAGGTTAATGGATACCTATGGTCATTGTTGCGTATGGCCCTCAAGTTCTCCTGAATACGAGTTTTGAGTGGCCTTGTAGTGCTGCCCACATAGATTTTATTACATGGGCAGCCTAGTACATACGTAATGTACCAAGTCTTGCAATTGATCATGTGGTTGATATTATATGTATGATTAGTATTGAAGCAAAAAGTTTTCGTTTTGTTTTTTCCAAATTTTCAAACATTGCAATCTCCACAAGTGTAGAAACCTTCAATGCTGTGGGGCAACCAGGAGGCTATCTTTGGCGTGGTTACATAACTTGGGCATAGGATATTCCTCAAGTTCTGTCCTCTTCTATATGTGACCCTAGGCCTAGAGGTCACGAGTTCTTTGAGGGTGGGGATTTCCTGCAGTAAGTGCCAGTGTTTACGCAGCACATTATAAACTTTGCTGCTGCGATCGTTGTACTGTGTGCTGAAAGCCACATAGGATTTTCTGTTCTTTTTCCCATGATTAAACTTGAGGGTATTTTCCCTAGATGTTTTATTCATCCTTTTATGAGCCTTCTCCATGGTGTTTTTATTGTAACCCCTGGCAAGGAAGCGATGTTTAGTCTCAATAATGTTCTTATTGAAAGTCTCATCAGTACTACAGTTTCTCCGCATGCGAACCATTTCGCCATACGGGGTGTTGTCAATCACATGGTGGGGGTGGGCGCTTTTAAAATGTAAAGTACTATTGCAGGCAGTACTTTTGCGATGGGTCATACTCTGCACGCAGTTGTTTTCTACATAGAAGTTGATATCCAAAAAGGTAATCTGTTCCCTACTATATTCGATGGTGAGCTTTACAATATACAGATTCTCATTTAAATAAGCATGGTAAGCTAAAAGATATGGGGCAGGTCCATCCCAAAGCATGATAACATCATCGATGTACCTGCCCCAGAAAATGACATGTTCCATCCACCGGGCCGCATGGCGACCCCAGGCATGCTCCCGCTCGTACCAGCCCATGAAGAGCCTGGCATAAGCGGGAGCAAACCTAGAACCCATCGTGGTACCCTGTATTTGATGGTACCACTTAGAATCATGCAAAAAGAAATTTTTTGACAGGATAATGTCAGTCATGTCCATCAGTACTTGATTATGCATATAATGGTCTGCTGACCCAAAAAGAACTCTAAAGCTTTAACCCCAAATTCTTTTTTAATGCAGATATATAGACTGGCAACGTCCATTGTTACAAAATGGAGGTTCTCTGACCAAGTCAACCCATCAAATTTAACAAGGATATCCTTGCTATCCTTGATGTAGGCAGGCAAGTTTTGAACCAGATGCTGTAGGTATTGGTCCACATATTCAGACAGCTTCTCTGTTGGAGAACTCACCCCCGAGATGATGGGGCGTCCCGGGGGGAATGATCCCCCTTTGTGGATTTTTGGTAATACATAGATGCAGGGGGAGGTGGGTTCCCTCACTGATAGGTAGTTATATTCTGCCACACTCACATTTTCCACTGCTGCTTTAACTGCTAGGCCACTCCTGAAAACATATCATCTGAATATTTGATATGAAAAGTACAACTCTGGTTTAAAAGCAGTGATATTGACTGCTATTCTGGCTAAATTCTGCACAAAACTATTCTCCAGAGGCTTTTACTATATTCCAATCAACATAATTCTCTTCCAGGGAGTTAACTCAGCTGGAACGGTCACAACTGCAGACAATTGTCTATATATAGCCGAGGGCACAAGTAATTTCTGAAGACAGTGTTATACAAACACCTGTAACATAACATATGTACTTCTATACATTTTATAACAGGTTAATTTGAATTTCCGAAAAAATATAAATTTTTAAGCATGTGATTTCAAGTGCCCAGGCTTATTTAGATATTATGCATCATTACTGGCTGCTGGCTTCATGTCACAAGCAAGACTTTTGGTCAGCCCTGTCTGATTTTCCACTAAGTGGCATGACAACTGCTGGGCTTTGTAGACCCATGCTTACAGAATGAAAAGTGACTTTAAAAGTCCCAGCGTGCTGAAAGCAATTAAATGGAAATTCCGGACAGGATGCAATTCCCCCTCATGGCATTGGGACAGTTACTAGCTTTAACACCATGCCCCTGACCATTCTGGCGGGACCTTTATGGCGTCTGGTTCGACCAGAACAAGAGCATTGGTTGGTGGTGTAAAAAAGATTGTCAGCTTAAAAAAAAAAAAAAAAGCCATTTCTACTTTAGATGTAGATTTATAAATTCTGACTTGCGTTAATTTGTTGTGATTTTCAAAAAGATTTTGCTTTCGAATCAGATAGGGCATGTGCTCGTTATCACGCGTGAATTGATTTACAAAACGGTGCATTAATTTAATTTGCTTTGCCAAAGATCTCGGATAACTGGACACATTACCCGCTCATTTTTCATTCTTAGTTACGTCCATCACTAAACTCGGTTACTTGGCTCCAGACAGCGGAGCCAAATTTGGTGCACAGTCAGCAGCAGCCCACTCAGACTGACATGCACGTGCAAGGCCCCCGCGTCATCCAGCTCACGCTGCTTTTGATACCGGCTAATGACAGAAGCATAACAAAACCAGCTGAGGCTCCTTTATTAAATGTTTTTATTGTGCTATTACACTCGATAGGATAGAGCTAGCAGTAGCTGAAATATCGGGTTTGCACTAATCCGAGGATATTCAGGCTTCACGACCCCGCAGACTTCCCATTGCTCTGTTATTGATACCTATACTTGTTTCATCTTGAAGAATTGTGGGTGTCTGCTAATTACAACGGGCACCCTCCCTGCCTCAAGAACTCTATCATTAACCTCTCCCCCCTATGTAGAATGCGCACACTGTGACCTAAACACGGCTTAGATCGACCGCACGAAAGTGAAAACGCGGTGGGAGCGTGCGAAAGTGCTGAGATCGCCAGAGAAGAGACACCGCGCGTGAACATCTCTTGTCTGACGCTTGCACATCTCCTGTCCCCCTTCGGACGCAAAACCCACAACAATAGATCTCGCCAAGGCGAGCAGCGCATGCGCTGCGTCGCTAGGCGAGACCTAAAAAAGGATACAGGATTACATCTGGCAAGCTAAAATATCATAGTTCTGTCTCAGTAGAATAGGATACAAAGCAGCCATAGACACAACAAGACAGAAACTGAGATTTAGAAATAAGTGTTCCTTAAAGGAACTCCGATTATCTCTCCTAAACATGAGTACGTTCTAAAGCGTCTAATCTAGGCTCTAGGTTTAAATAAGAATAGATTATAGGGTGGGGTCTCAAGGAAATATGTAAACGTGAGAAGGTGTCAGCATAGTGAAGACTCAAGTAGAAGTCTTTCAGATTTGGAATAAGTGTTTAGCAAGAAGCTTCACACTTGCAAGAATAAAAGATGCACGGAGCTGTGTACCCCTCCAAGTCTAAGGGAATCGGCTCCAACTTCTAACAGTGTCAACACTACTTAAAACCAATGAAACTTTAACAATAATCATATCTCTTTCCACCAGGAACCAATTATGTCTCTTCTAATGGTATGCATTTGCAACATTCCTCGACTTTTTCATCCCACAGAACTTGGACAGTTACTGCAACCTTGAACATCCCATCGTTCATGAACCGTAATGAATAGGAAGGGGAGGCTTCTTCTTCTGCTCAGTAAGTCTTCTCATTCTAGCCAATATTTCTTTTCTCAGGCCTCACTATCAAGAAACTAATATAGACAACAATACTTCTTTCTCTAGCTAATGAAACTTTGAGAAGGCACCTGCAAAAGAAAGAACACTCTGACCAAGCAAAGTACATTTCAAAATGATGGCCTTTAGTCAGCTTACTTTAGCTAAGCATTTCAATGTGCACTTCGAACATATGATTATACATGCACGTGTATGTTTAGGATAAATGCATAACATGAATAAATGCATTTTCGTTAACATATGCAAATGTCACTTTCAAAATAAATGCAATATAACTTGAAACGCTAGTGTAAATGTGAATGAGAATTACATGTCTTTATATTTAGGGTAGACATTAATGTACACACATATATAAATCTCTAGTTTCTACAGTGACTATATTTCAATATTGCGTTTAAATGCTTCACTTCACATTAATAAAGGTAAGGCACACAGTGTATACAATGTCAAGTGCATGTATATATTGCGCTTCTGTGACGTGTAAGGGTGGATTCTAAATTGCGCCACTCCAGTCTACTTGTGCAATCTCTCTCTTTCCGTCCATCCATTCTTCCTCTATCCCTGAACGCTTTATCTCTACCTTCCCACTTCATCCCTCTCTTCCTCTCTCTCTTGAAGCCTCCGGTGCCTAATGCAATTAACCTCAGGAGCGATAGCACCGGATAGCGCGGATATCTTATCTCATTTGTAGGGGTGCATCATAATCACACATAAAGCGCTCCCGCATATAATCATTTGTTGTATTAACTTGAAGTGTTAGAATTGGGAAACATATTAACATAAAATGTGGTGTATTTAAGGCCATTAAAAAGCAACATGGAGAATCAACGTAGAAAATTAATGTAACTAGCAGAAAAAATTAACCTGAAGAACTCCTGTTGGGCAACTGACAATTATACATGTACTAGATGTGCATATTAATTATGTCATTTCATACGTAGGTGAATGCATTAGTTGAAAGTGCTTAAGGTTATGTGAACTTGTAAAGCTTACATGATGCTTTCTCATGTTAGCTAAATTTCGTAGGCTTGAAATGCAAGTCCCTGAGACTCCCGCTTTACAATTAACAACTTGATTTTCATGTGTTCTGTGGAATTTGTTCTTTCTCACGTTTTGTGTTTCAGGTGAAAGAAGGGCTCTCCTTAGATAGAGCAATGCATTTGTTTTACTAGTTAGGCCAGGAGAGAAGAAGTTACATTCATGTGGTTTGAGACGATTGAGGAATGTTGTTGTGCTTCACACAGAAGAAGGCCTGGGAACCGAGGACAAATTGTATCAAGGAAGATGCGCTGTTGCCCCATGGAAAATTTCCTTCAGGAATGTGCCCAGGTTGGCATGACCCAAAGTGTACCATGGGAGTGCCATCTGAGAATAATTGTATTTTGGAATTAGGGATAGAAAGCCACTTCTTATTTGCCTTCAGAGAGAGAGTATCTCTGTCTTTGGTAGCTTTATTCTGCTTGACCCATTGATCGTGCAGAGACTTCTTAGGAAGGCTCCACGTATTGACACCAAAGATAATTATGATTTCCCCCAAGTGGCGGGACGACCCATTCCAGCCCTTTTATACGCAGATGATGCGGTACTGATGTCCCGTACCAACATAGGGCTGCAGAGGGTATTGGATAGCTTTTCCAAATTTATGAATGAGCTAGGCCTAAGAATTAATTCCTCTAAGACCTTTATTATGCGCTGTGGTTCTAGCATCAAAAAACCTAAAAATATGTTTGTGTCAGGACAAAGAATCGGAGTCACTAAGAAATTTTCATACTTGGGCATTCTTTTTGCACACAATGACTCCTGGTCACAGGCGGTGTCGGCAAAAAAACTGGCTCTACTGCGCACTACATCTGCCCTTAGAGCTTTTGCGACTAAACTAGGCAAAAGACCACCGTAGGCGCTCATCAAAATATGTAGAGCTAAATGTGTCTCAGCGGCAATCTACGGAACTGGGGTTTGGGGACCAGTTGATTTGCTTCCCATTCAAAGAGTTGAAAACTCCTTTTTAAAATACATTTTATCTGTCCCGAACGGCACTTCCGTGAGTATTTGTCACGCGGAGCTTGGTCTCTCCTTTGTTTCAGACCTAATAAAACTTGAGCCTGTGCTGTTATGGCACAGACTCTGGACAAAGGAAATGACAAAACTAAACAGAGATATCGTTATGGACGTTTTGAAACTGGACAGGGCCCTGAAGATCCCATGGATAAGCTATGTCCGAAGGTTTTTTCAAGATCTTGACCATCCAGAGTATTTCACCAACCCCAGTACCATCAGGGAAATAACTAGGAAGGAATTAAAAGCAAAGGGCTTGTCTCTACTAGACTCCGCCAGGTTATCAACTGAAATTTCAAAACCTACAGTCCTGCATAACCAGTTGATTTTAATTACTTTTAATATTCAACCCTACCTTACCTTGGCCTTAAGTGATTTTGACAGGTTCCTTTTAATTCGCTTTCCGCCTGGGAATATTTTATAGATTAGTTACTCTGCCCAAAGTAAATGACTGGTCCCAAGTTTTACAGTTGTGCCCTTGTGATAAAATCTCCAAGCAGACCTCGATTCATGTTATTCTCTTTTGTAAATTTTATTCCAGTGCCAGGAGAACGAGTATAGTCCCTGTGTTAAGACGGTTTGGGATTCGCCAATGTCGACCTGCTCTTCTGGCACTACAACAATTAGACAATGTACATACTGTTTTTAGGATGGTAACTTTCTTGAAAAATGTTCTGTGTCTAAGAAAACAATTGTCTCTATTTTAAATATTCCTTTTTAAATCTCAGAAAAGCCTGTGAAGTTTAATAATGTTTTTACCTTTTTTTTTAAAATGTATTTTATATGAATTTTAACATGTATGAAATGCTGCTATTGTGCTTTTATGGTTGTTTGCTTACAATCGAATAAAGCTTTCTTGATTGATTGACACCATCTATCCTTCCTTCTGAAAATGCTCATTTAGGGATGTCACCTTAGTGCTAGAGTAGGGACAGATTAATGCTTTTATTCACCAACCCTCGATGCAGGGAAATTTGGACTCATGCTTCCTGATTTTCTGTATTTTACTTCTTGAATTAATCATATTGCTCATGCTGCACCATTTAAACTGGATGCGCCAATTTGGCCTCTATGCTGATTCCTCTGTACTTATATACTCTCATTTTGAGGTGTCTTTATGATCAGCTATTTTTGGCTTTGAAATTAATTAACTAACCTTAAGTAGTTGTCCGTGAGTTATTATGTATCTGAGGGAATTGTTGGCTAATTGATTCTTTCCCTAACAACTTTCTCCCCTTTAAACGTTCATGCTGCAGAAAATAAAAACATCGGATTGCGACTCTAGAACAGGTCTAGAACTTATGGGCCCGGCCCTTTTTAGGAGGTGGAAAAAGTAATAGAAGTACCAGGTCTTTAAAAAACAGCGTCTACAGCTCTGGTCTACTAGGGACATGCCCAGAGGAATAAAGGCCTGTCTGGTCCTGGGTAGAGGGAATGGAAACTATTTTGACCCAATATTTCCAGTGTCAATAGAAGTGGAGAGGAGGGGCATGGGAATTGAGAGACAAAGTAACAAGCTTTGGCAAAATCAGTAGGCCTGACATTGGCTGCCAGTCTTTTGGCAATTCTTTTTTGTTGTGTTATGGTTTTTGCTAAAATTTATTGTTCAGGAAGCTGCTGGGCCCTCGCCAATCTAAAAAAAACATTGGCTACAGACAAAAATGTCTTGGTCTAAAAATAAACATACATTATCATAATACTCCATGACACTGAAGGGGAGTACTTTGTGTCCTGCTATGCTTCTTCTAAAAGGGCAGCAAGCCCTAACTCATAGTAAAGTCAGCCAATGGCTGAAGTTGGCTGATACATTATCCCTTGATACATGCTGGACTGAGTGGAAGAAACATGTGCATGACAGATCCACAGACTAATGGACAAAGTCTGTCCAAAGACCTCTATAGGTAATTATGTTATAGACATAATATTATTAAAACTAGAAGGTCTTGGCTAACACAGACTTGAAAAAAACAATTGGTCTGGCATTGGCTGCTAGCCTGCTGCCTTTTGGAAAGAAGGTGAGAAAGAAAGAAAGAAAGAAAGAAAGAAAGAAAGAAAGAAAGAAAGAAAGAAAGAAAAATAGGAGGAAGGCAAGAAAGAAGATAATAAAGGAAGAAAGGAATGCACGAAAGAAAGAAAGAGAGAGGAAAGTGGTAAAGAAGGAAGAAGGAAAGACAGAAAGAGGAAGGCAAGAAAGACAGAAAAGGGAAGAAAAAAGAAAGAAAGACAGAAAGAAAGAAAGAAGGAAACAAAGAAAGAAGGAAACAAACAAACAAACAAACAAAGAAACAAAGATGAAAAGGAATTGGAAGGCAAGAAAAATGATAAAAGGAAAGAAAGAGGGAAGGAAGTAAAGAAAGAAATAGTAAAAAGAGGAGAAAGGTAAAGAAGGAGAGAAAGATTGAAAGAAATAGGAAAATAAAGAAAGATCAAAGAAGGAAAGCAAATAGAAAGAGAGTAAGAAAGAAAGAAAAGAAAGAAAGCAAGAAAGAAAGAAAGAAAGAAAGAAAGAAAGAAAGAATAGTAAACAGACATGTTTGCAAAGATAGAGGACCCTCATGAGTTTATATTCAGAGTTCATGTGAGCTGCTAGTGTGGTGTGAAAGAGCCGCAGTCAGATAAATAAACAAAGGCCACTTCAAAATGAATTTCCAACAGCAATGGCAGGAGACAGGAACTGATAAAGCAGGAATGGGCCCTGTGCTCTCACCTGGTAGCTTTACAAACAAAGGCAACACTAAAGTAATACTAATGTAAAAACCAAAACACTGGCACTGAAGGGAATTACATTGTGTGTGGATATGCTCCTTGTGAAAGAGCAAAATTTAGTCACAAAGTGAAGTTAGCCAGTGGCTGAAGTAGACTGACCCATTGCTCCATGCTGTATGTTGTAGTGGGCGGAAGCAAAATGTGGATGACACAAGAATAGACCAATGGAAGAAGAGAGGTGACTCAAAGCGCCTTTATGCAAGTATTTTATATATATAATTTTAGTAAAATCAAAAGGTTTTGGTTAACGCCAGACCTAAAAATCAGGAGGTTCTTGTTTCATTTTTAATTCTGCCTAGGCAGCCAGAAGGCCTTCTACTGGGGCAACATACATATTTTTGGCTTTTGTCTAGGCACTTTGCATAGTAGCTCCTTCCCACCTTTTCCTTGCCAGACAGTTTACCTAATTTTCATTTTCTCTCATTCCATGACTCCTTTAGATAGCACAATACAGTAGTTCTGGTTTGACTGTCTCTGGCATTGCACTGAAAGTAACGGGGGTTATATGTTGCTTTAACACCGGTCACCACATTCTCACCCATTCCTTAATTATTTGATGTATACATGCGCATCAACAGACACGCTGCAACTGTAACCTTAACAATAAAAAAAACACAGTTTCCTGTGTACCATATTTCCCACCCCATTTGTGCAAGGGGCCAGAAAAGGTCTCTAGTTTTTTATCACTCTCTTAGAGACAGGTTGTTTCATTACCCTGTGGTTTTCCAGGCAATGTAGTAGTTTGTGGATATTTTGGAGGCATTGCTTGGTGCTGGGCAAAGTGTATGTGCAGTCACATACATATCACCAAGAAGGAATTGGAGTGAGGAGCCTTCCAAACAGGTGTTGTAATGTGGCACTGTGGATGAAGAGAACAGGTCATCCAGATGGGAATGATGCTCTGGATGTTTGGAAAGGATGTTAGCAGGCACTAAAGTGGTCCACACAGAAGCTACAGTTCCAGAAGTGGAGTCAAAGCAAATGCTTGTTTAAAGTTAAAGTCCATGAATGCCAAATCGAGGAATGGCCAGGGATGTATGTAACACTGTCAACATGGAGCCCAGCAGAAACATATTAGTGTTTCGAGATAAGAAAGTTCAATTTGAAACCAGGAGCTGGTGAAAGTCTATTCACAGAGGCAGACCACATAGAAGTGCCACTGACAAAGGAGTTGTTTCTCAGACCCCTCTTCTGGAAAGAACATGGAATGAGTACTTCATGGCATAAATCAATGTTCTGCAGCAGGGAAGCTTTTGATGGCATCCTGCTGATATGGTTAAAAGTCATTATAAGGATTACCAAAAAGAAAACAATTGTTGGAAACTCCCATGGGAAGACCTCCTAGAGGAAATATTCTCATGGAGTTAAAGGAAACATTAGGTTCTTTTGAGAACTTTGTTTAACCCATGAGAATATTTCCTCTAGGAGGTCTTCCTACATGAGCTTCCAACAATTGTTTTCTTTTTGGTAATCCTTTCCTCAAAGGAAACTTTAGGTTCATTTGGGGAGAAGCAAGATGGCGGCTGCGTAGGTGGACGAGAGAAGCAGCATGCTGACCCGTGGGTATACTCTACAAATGAACTAACGTGGGAAGATGCCTGTGACTCTCGACGCTCTTCACAGCTGCTCCAGTATCCCGGGGACCTGTTCACGAGCAGCATTGATCCTGAGAAGTATCTCTGCTTTTAGGTGTTTGGCGGCGGCCGTCCTCAGTCACTCGGACTGTTCTCGCTGCTGAGCTGCTTTATTGACGTCAGGAATGGGGCCCAAGAATATCGGCGGAGCTCAGAAGGCGAAGACGGCCCGTCCTTCTTCACAGGCAGTGGCAGACCTGTTGGGGCAGGAGGAAGAAGCTGTGGGGCCGACTCCGCGGCCAGGACGACGCGTTCCTCCAGCCCAGGATGCAGAGCTGGAGAGGAGAGGGAGAGGCGGGGCTGCCGGCAGTTCATGTGCGGCTGGCCCTACAGTGGTTGATCTCCTGAAGGGGTCAGCCCTGAAACAAGACCAGCAGATGCGGGAAATGACTGGAGGAGGTGAATCGGAGCAGCCAAAGTCTGAAGACTCGGCTCTACTGATGCTGCAGGATGTGCCACAGGATGTGTATAGCCCTCGGGCTCAGGAGAGTAAAAACCCGATGGCAGAGCCCCCTCGTTACTCATCACGATGAAGGTATGCCAGCGCACCCCCATACCCAGCCCCCAGCCCTAGCTAAGGGAAAGGGAAAGTCGAGCATTATAGCTTCCATGCCGGTACAGCAGATCACTAACGTCGATGGTAATACTTTAAATACAGGTGAAGGGCTTTCTGCAATTATGGAGGACTTTGATTATCCTGGGTGGGCAAAGATGTTGTCGAGACGCATTTAAGGGCTAATTTAGTCTCCCCCCTCAGAGCTCATCGCTACTTGATATGCGTAACCATAATTCCCCTGACTTGGCAATATATGTAGCAAATGGTCAGGCTAAAGGTCAAGCCTTGAGTTCTACAATGCTTGGATCACAGCAGGGGGGTCAGAGACTACAAATGTGAGCCGGAAAAGGAACCTAGCGATTGTTATTTTTCACTGTCTGACGCGGCCAACTGGTTGTGGAGGGTTCTGATACCTCTTCCAGTTTTAGTGAGAATGACAGTGACTCAGAAGAGGGTAAAAGGGGCTGTGCTCTGACAGTCCATAAGATAAGCAAGAAGATTAGCCAGCGAGCCTCAATGGGCAAGGATTTAGCCTGGGATTATACACCTACAGAATACCTGGCTGGCTCCCCTACTGGGACTCTACAGGGGGCAGACTGCCCGGATTCCCCTACACTGGACTCTATCTGTCAGGCAGTCTCAATGCACTGTGAAGAAACATGGCAAGATAGCCGCAAGGCTCAAACTGCATTAAGGAAAGTCCATGGGGTGGTAAGAAATCTCACCAAGGTGTGAAATTCCATCGGGGAGCGCCTTACGGACCTGGAAACCAGAACTGCCATGACCAAGACAGATCTTGTTGCTACTAGGACACAAGCGGAGGCTCATGAAGCCCGAGTGGTGGACATACAATGGAAGCTTGAAGATCAAGAAAACCACCAGAGGCGTAACAATCTCCGCTAGCTAGGGGTCCCAGAAGGGGTTGAGGGCTTGGATATTTGGACCTATGTGGTGGAACTCTTATGTACAGCCCTCCTCGAGCTATCAGGTTGGAATTGGTCACAAGAAGTCCAGCGGGCCCACAGATTACCCTTAGTATTAAGGCAACCTCTCAGGAATGGGTCGAGGCCACGGGCTATCCTCATTTATCTCGGGAACTTTCTTCTAAGACAAACTATCTCTGAGAAAGCAAGGCCCGAATCGAAGAGCACTAGTGGTGATGTCTCATTCTTCGTCCAACCAGACTTTTGCCATGCCACGGTCGAGAGATGCTGGCGGCTGCGTCAGATGATAAAGCCCTTCCAAGATAAAAATGCACAGGCCTATTTGATTAACCCTGCTCGCCTAAAAGTGATCTGGGAGGGGCAAACTCGATTTTTTTACTCTGAGGTTAAGGCAAAGGAGTTTTTGGATGGTACTAAGCCATAATAACTGCAAGAAATGAGAGAACAGGGCTAAAGGTGTAGCTGATGCATCTCTGTAACCAGGTTTAGGATGTTAGAATTGGGTTCAGAATTGGGCTCACCACTCTCTTACTAGCCTCTGTTTGTGTATTTGGTGTTTTCTTTCCTCTCTTATTTTTCTTTCCACGTTTTTACCACTATTATGAAACATTGGCATAATCCACGGGTCACAGGTGCTGCTCCCATCTCCTCTCAGACTGCATCGCAGTCTGGTAGCTTCTCAGGGTTGGGGGGAGGGCTCGAGGGAGGGTTGGGTGGGTCAGGGAGGGTGGTGGTGGCCTGGGGGATTTCAGGGGGTAGTGTAGGTTTGGGGGGAGGGTACAAAACAAAAATTATACCCAGAACTGAAATGAAATCAATACAATGTATCTATTTATGTAGTAATGTATTTAGTAAAGATGCAACTAAGAAGAGCAAGGGATTGCTCGAGTATAGGCTAGATGGGTAAAATCACTATATGTTTGCTAAATGTAGGAGGGCTGAATGATAGGACGTAACAGACAAGGGTAAAAACAACAATTGATGGACAGAATGCAGAACAATGTCATACATTCACCCCAGTACAGAGATCTGGGCCTAAATCCATCTTTTTTTGCTCACCATGCCATTCCAGTTTGGACCCAGCCATATGCAAATCAGTCTTGACCCTGCGCCCAATGGGAACAGTCCAGCCCGAACTGCCAGGTCAGGTCCTCCCTGGACTGGAAACAAGCATCCTAGGACCAGTTTCGGGCTTTCAGCCCTCATCAGCCAGGATAGCTTAACTCCAGTGGCATAGAGAGCACGGGACCCACGTCTGGGCATACCCGTCCCACTCGGGGTGACAAATGCAAAAAGAACAATTGATGGACAGAATGCAGAACAATGTCATACATTCACCCCAGTACAGAGATCTGGGCCTAAATCCATCTTTTTTTTCCTCACCATGCCCTTCCAGTTTGAACCCAGCCATATGCAAATCAGTCTTTACCCTGTGCCTCATGGGAACAGTCCAACCCGAACTGCCAGGGCAGGTCCTCCCTGGACTGGAAACAAGCATCATAGGACCGGTTTCGGGGTTTCATCCCTCATCAGCCAGGATAGCTTGACACCAGTGGCATGGAGAGCACAGGACCCACGTCTGGGCATACCCGTCCCACTCGGGGTGACAAATGCAAAAAGAACAATTGATGGACAGAATGCAGAACAATGTCATACATTCACCCCAGTACAGAGATCTGGGCCTAAATCCATCGTTTTTTTGCTCACCATGCCATTCCAGTTTGAACCCAGCAATATGCAAATAAGTCTTGCCCCTGTGCCTCATGGGAACAGTCCAACCCGAACTGCCAGGCCAGGTCCTCCCTGGACTGGAAACAAGCATCCTAGGACCGGTTTCGGGGTTTCACCCCTCATCAGCCAGGATAGCTTGACTCCAGTGGATTGGAGAGCACAGGACCCACGTCTGGGCATACCCGTCCCACTCGGGGTGACAAATGCAAAAAGAACAATTGATGGACAGAATGCAGAACAATGTCATACATTCACCCCAGTACAGAGATCTGGGCCTAAATCCATTGTTTCTTTGCTCACCATGCCATTCCAGTTTGAACCCAGCCATATGCAAATCAGTCTTGACCCTGTGCCTCATGGGAACAGTCCAACACGAACTGCCAGGCCAGGTCCTCCCTGGACTGGAAACAAACATCCTAGGACCGGTTTCGGGGTTTCACCCCTCATCAGCCAGGATAGCTTGACTCCAGTGGCATGGAGAGCACGGGACCCACGTCTGGGCATACCCGTCCCACTCAGGGTGACAAATGCAAAAAGAACAATTGATGGACAGAATGCAGAACAATGTCATACATTCACCCCAGTACAGAGATCCGGGCCTAAATCCATCGTTTTTTTGCTCACCATGCCATTCCAGTTTGAACCCAGCCATATGCAAATCAGTCTTGACCCTGTGCCTCATGGGAACAGTGCAACCCGAACTGCCAGGCCAGGTCCTCCCTGGACTGGAAACAAGCATCCTAGGACCGGTTTCGGGGTTTCACCCCTCATCAGCCAGGATAGCTTGACTCCAGTGGCATGGAAAGCACGGGACCCACGTCTGGGCATACCCGTCCCACTCGGGGTGACAAATGCAAAAAGAACAATTGATGGACAGAATGCAGAACAATGTCATACATTCACCCCAGTACAGAGATCTGGGCCTAAATCTATCGCTTTTTGCTCACCATGCCATTCCAGTTTGAACCCAGCCATATGCAAATCAGTCTTGACCCTGTGCCTCATGGGAACAGTCCAACCCGAACTGCCAGGCCAGGTCCTCCTGGACTGGAAACAAGCATCCTAGGACCGGTTTCGGGTTTCACCCTCATCAGCCAGGATAGCTTGACTCCAGTGGCACATAGAGCACGGGAACCACGTCTGGGCATACCCGTCCCACTGGGGGTGACAAATGCAAAAAGAACAATTGATGGACAGAATGCAGAACAATGTCATACATTCACCCCAGTACAGAGATCTGGGCCTAAATCTATCGTTTTTTTGCTCACCATGCCATTCCAGTTTGAACCCAGCCATATGCAAATCAGTCTTGACCCTGTGCCTCATGGGAACAGTCCAACCCGAACTGCCAGGACAGGTCCTCCCTGGACTGGAAACAAGCATCCTAGGACCGGTTTCGGGGTTTCACCCCTCATCAGCCAGGATAGCTTGACTCCAGTGGCACATAGAGCACGGGAACCACGTCTGGGCATACCCGTCCCACTGGGGGTGACAAATGCAAAAAGAACAATTGATGGACAGAATGCAGAACACTGTCATACATTCACCCCAGTACAGAGATCTGGGCCTAAATCCATCATTTTTTTGCTCACCATGCCATTCCAGTTTGAACCCAGCCATATGCAAATCAGTCTTGACCCTGTGCCTCATGGGAACAGTCCAACCCGAACTGCCAGGCCAGGTCCTCCCTGGACTGGAAACAAGCATCCTAGGACCGGTTTCGGGGTTTCACCCCTCATCAGCCAGGATAGCTTGACTCCAGTGGCATGGAGAGCACGGGACTCACGTCAGGGCATACCCGTCCCACTCGGGATGACAAATGCAAAAAGAACAATTGATGGACAGAATGCAGAACAATGTCATACATTCACCCCAGTACAGAGATCTGGGCCTAAATCCATCGTTTTTTGTCTCACCATGCCATTCCAGTTTGAACCCAGCCATATGCAAATCAGTCTTGACCCTGTGCCTCATGGAAACAGTCCAACCCGAACTGCCAGGCCAGGTCCTCCCTGGACTGGAAACAAGCATCCTAGGACCGTGTTCGGGGTTTCACCCCTCATCAGTCAGGATAGCTTGACTCCAGTGGCATGGAGAGCACGGGACCCACGTCTGGGCATACCCGTCCCACTCGGGGTCTGGACTGTTCCCATGGGGCACAGGGTCAAGACTGATTTGCATATAGTTGGGTCCAAACTGGGGTGGCGTAGTGGGCAAAAGAACGATGGATTTAACCCAGATCTTTTGACTGGGGGAGAATGTTTGCATTGTCAGCATTCCGTCCATCATTTGTTTGCTGTAACACTTTTTGCCCTAAGTGGGATGGGTATGCCCAGACGTGGGTCCCTTGCTCACTGTGCCACTGGATTCAAGCTAGCCTGGCTGAAGAAGGGTGACATACCCTGAAACTGGTCCCAGGATGCTTGTTTCCGGTCCAGGGAGGACCTGGCCTGGCAGTTCGGTCTGGACTGCTCCCATGGGGCACAGGGTCAAGACTG